>JAYRCH010000774.1:0-188448 GCA_037179445.1 Phengaris alcon alcon
AATTAAGAAAACGTGGGTGTAGTTGTCGTACGATTTGAAATGATTCAATTATTTTACTTCAACTGAAGCTCAGTTGAAGTAAAGCATTATTAATAGAACTGAAGACAACAAAATAGAATTAAGTTAATTTGAGAAAAGTATAAGATAATTTTAAGAACGTACCTACCCTGCAGTAGTGCTGACTGTGTGTGTGTGTGTGTGTGTGTGTGTGTGTGTGTGTGTGTGTGTGTGTGTGTGTGTGTGTGTGTGTGTGTCTGTGTGTGTCTGTGTGTGTGTGTATGTGTATGTGTGTCTGTGTATGTGTGTGTAGTAACCTAACACTCAGCCTGCAGCTAACTCGGACGTGGTTTGCGATGGATCCGCTTCCAAATAGCCTTCAATTCTTCATTATCATCTTTGGTCTCCGACCGTCTACCGCCCGCCGGCTTGTTCTGCAGGTCGAAATTTCCAGAACGAAAACGTTGGAACCAAAAGCGCACTGTGTTTTCTTTTGCGACACCGCCGCCATACACTTTATTAATCCTTCGAGCCGTTTCTGCAGCACTGGTGCCACGGTGGAACTCGTACTCGAAATAATACGATATTTCAAGTTTTCTATTTTGACGTGATGCAAAGAAAAAACAAAAGAGGAAAAAACAAATGAATTACGGCTTTCGAAACACAAATGCATGAGTAAATAGCGGTATAAATATGAATATTGGAATTCCTAACCAAAGAAGATATATTTGAGATCAAAGTGGCCAGTACGACAAAACGCCAATTTCATATTTAAGGACCTAAAATATTCCTAGGGATTATTATTTTATGATGTCCGTATGGACGGAGAGAGCGAAACTATAAGGGTTCCTTGAGGATTACGGAACCCTAAAAGAGCCACGGGATGTGAAAGCTGATAATGAGTTTTTGGCATCCAAAAATATTTATAATTATGTTTGATTCAATAGTTCTCAATTTTTATTTGGAAATGGACCAGGGAACTCGCAGATAGATCGCGAATACCGCCGTCCATAGACATTCTCAACACCAGAGGAGTCACGCTTGTAACTCCTCTGGTTTGTGCACTTGCGTTCCTGGTCCTCGAAATACCCAACTTCCCTTGGGCCTGCGGTAACCTCACTCAGTCGACGGAACGCTACGCAAGCGTTATTTCGCGCCGGTGTTTTGAGAGGTCGTGGTGTTTATCCGGTCGAGCCGGCTCGTTCGTGACGCAGGTACGTGTGCGTCAGACATAATACAGCCACGGTAAGCCGGATAAAGTTTAAAATAGTGCACTGTTTCTCTCTTGTTTATCAAAAGTCTATAATACTATACAATTCAGCTCAGCCTCTATGAAAGTTTGTAATTTCATATTTGTTTCAATGTTTCATATTTGGAGCGAATTATGCTACCACAAAATTTGAATTTCATTCTGCACTTAAATTTAAAACAGAGGGTAAACGTAAATAGTAAAATGTAAACACTATTATATTATATTTATTACCGAAAGGGTAAAAACGGTACCCTATTTCTAAGACTCCGCGGCTGTCCGTCCGTCTGTCCGTTTGTGCGTCTGTCTGTCTGCCCATCTGTCTGGTGACAGACAGATGGGCAGACAGTCTCTTACTTGGTGAAATTCGTAAAAGAAAACTAAAAAATAATTAAACACGTAAAATATATACTGATACGGAACCCTTCGTGTGCGACTCTAATTCGCACTTGGCCGATTTTTAAGACATTCACAAGGCTTATAATATATAACATAAAAATCATTAATATATTATAGTGTGTGCTATAACAGATATTGTATTTATAAATTTAAATTTTTAATTTATTTATAAATATAAAAACATTTTTTTTAATTAAGTCCTTTTGCTTACAAAAGTCAAGTAACCAGCCATATAGAATGACTAAGTCTGGTTACCTTACATACATCGTATATGCCTTATTTAAAATGGCTGAAGTCGTTATTTGGCCGCCTTTTAAATGGGAGGTATATTTTTATTCAACCACCGAATACTTAATTCCCCACTGATGGGTTTGGGATCTTTCCTCGATGAGAGGCCAGGCTAGTGTGACTTCAATATTATTATATTGAAGGTTGGTAACAAGTTTTCTTTTACCCGTGCATCCTTTAATATTATTAGTAACTATTTATTAGTATTCAAATATTATATTTACGATAATTCACCGTTTGATTCAAATAACAATATAAAAGCATAGACTTATACAATATAACGACATGCTGTTGCATAACATATTTCTTTATACAAGGAAAAAGTGACGCCGATTCTGTCACGCAAAAATTTCCGAACGGATGTTGTGAAATTTGGTACAGTAGTAGTTTAGGTTCTGGATTAAATCGATGGCTCCTACGTTAAATATCGTATGTCCAAAACCCTCACTTTACAGGAGAGCCAAACAAAGGTATTTTTTGGTGCCTATTCTTTAAATTTGAAGCTGTTTCCTTAAATTTTGGAACAAACATAGGAAATGCTTTATTTTACGGGAAAATATGAAAATTAGGGTTTAATATCTAATACTTTTAAAGATATTGTTGTTATGCTTTTTCACGACGAACGTCTCCAGTTTTACTTTATTTTAGATTTAATTTTTAAATTTAATATTTTATTTTATTTTAGTTTTACATATTTTACTTTGCCCATCATAAACAAGACAGTATCGTATGTGGTGATTAGGTAAACAAAATATTAAAATAAAAAATGAAAGAAGACTTAATTCAAACCACTTTAATAAATCTTCATCACCATCTTTAATTTGGACGTACTCTAACGGCAATAAAAAATAAACAACGCAAAAAAGTCAGCAACTGAAAAACAAAGTAACTTCTTACTAGCTCTAATTCTCACAGAATAATCAACACAAATAAAATAACAATATTAATAATTGGTAGTCAGACTTTAACTTGTTTAGAGATCAATTAACTTAAAAACAAAATAACAATAATTAACCTCATAATATTACTTTGGTAAAACAAAATAGATCAATTTTTAGCAAATAAGTACCCTAAATAAACACTTAATCGAGTTTATGATATGTTTTTCCCTATTTTAACCTGACAAATAGCTCTGACGATCATAAATAGTTAAAGTTTAATTTAAAAATTGGCGTTTTTAACAAAAATAATAAAATAACAAAACGAATGTCACTAATAAAAAATCACTTAATTAATACAAACAAATGAACAGAAAATGCTCAACATAGTCAGGTACAAAATATTCCAGTCAGTCAATAAAATGACAATGAAAAAAGACCGTAATACTCTATTTATAACTTCTACAAAAATCTGAATAATAAAAAAATCTCATCTTATTATCCTTAATCTGAATCAGTTTCCGAATCCGGGTGTGCAGAGTTTGACTCCACTGGAAGGTTGGCATAAAAACTGTGATGAATAGCTGGAATGACACCACTTGTACACAAGCTCATTAAATCATCTTTTTTTGGTTGAGATATAGGCAGCACATTTGTGTAAAGTAGGCACACAACAAGATCGCTTTCTTGGCGTACTCGTCGTCTAGTATTAGATTTTGTCACAATTGTCATATACTCTGGTTCTGTTAGATCATACTTGTAATGCAGCTTTTTCGGATCTTCAGGAAATACTTTTAACTCCTTAATTTTTTCCACAGCACACTATCATCTCTGATATTTTTTGACCAATTCTTGCCTGTTATAGTTGACTTGAAATCATAAAAACATGCTATGATTCATTTCGATCACGCTATATGGGTTACCGTCTTGTTTTGCCCATCACACTAACGTAAACCATTCAAAAGGAGTGTATATCAGTTTATTTTTGGCACACCTTTCCACCAATGCATGAACACTGTCACCTTCTTGCTGAGTGTGTCCCTTTTCTAAAAATGTGTGTTTAATTGTCACCTTATGTTTTTCAGCTATAAGCATGTATGCTGCAAATACAATGCGGTTCCGGTTTTGGCCAGTGCAGTTGTCAGACCAAAACCTAAACTCTGTAGCACCTGCTTCCACACTTTTCGAGATGAAATCTGACAGACAACTGGCAACCTCATTAGCTCCTCGTTTGCCTTCACCTTCGTGCCACATATAACAAGAGGCCTTCTTCTTGGCAAGATCAAACACAGTAAAATTCATTGTGCCCAATTTCCTTTTATAGTAGAAGACACTTATTTCTCCATAAGGGGAATTTAATACTTTTTGAAAGTCGAATGTGGCTGCAATTATTTTTCCATCGGAAGACAGAGCTACTCTCTTGTCTTCAGCTTTTAAATCTCGAGCTGTATTTTTGTTCGATACGTGAGTTGCATAGCCCTTACGTTCTTCCTCTGTAGGGGTTTCGATATTAGTATATTTGTGACACGTATCACACTGGTCTTTTTTTGGCTTGAAAAAACTGATTTTAAAATGGTCATTCACTATGGTTCTGTAATGGCGCTCTGTTTCAGCCTTTTCAGAATAGGTGTTTGGATCAAACCATTCATTGTACAAATCAAATAGTTTGTGATAGTTTAAGTTACTATCTAAATACAATTTAGAAGAGTCTTTTCTTACGTAATGAGATTCTACAGGCTGTAAACACCTAATATGGGCGCATACGCTTTTCTTGATATCTTGTGTGAGTTTTCGAGGGTGGTTAGTATGCTTGCCGCGATGGTCAGTTGTGACGAATCCTGTTGCACTGTCGGTTTTCTCTATGGCAGTGTAAACGAATTGCTCACTAACTGCTAATGTTGCTAAAAACTGCTTTTTACATACATCAGTATAGGTCAACTGAGAGGTTCCTTCAGGAGCTGGTAGTGGCAGTTTGTACTTGATTGTGTGCTTGCGTCGAGATTCTACGTCAACAAAAACTCTCCTTTTAAGATTTTTGGTTACTAAGTTAGACACATAACTCCATTGTCTGCGATTATCTCCTAGTTTCCAAAAACCTTTGAAAATTTTCTTTCTCTGGCTATCTGATATCTTTTCGAAACATCTCATACGACATTTGCATGGTGATTTTAAAGTTCTCTTAGGCTTTGTTACACCTTTTCGACTTACGTATTCCTTACCGAGATTTCTCAAAGCTTTTCTTTTAGTGTCAATCCACTCATGCACATGCCTTCTTCTAACATTACCTTTATCCTTTCTTGATTTTTGCCGTCCAGTTATCGGGACATCAGGTGAATAGCAAGATAATGGCGTATTTGCTTGGGGTATTGAATAACCCGAAAAATTGGATAGTTGTGAAAGTGGTTCACGTATTACATTACCCACATAGTAAGGACAAAAATCATTCATACAATCCATGTCCAAATGATTAATATCACAGCCTGGTGATGATGGATGAGGTGTTTGTGTGATACCCGGGTCATTTCTTGTAATATTATAGAGGTTCTTAAATATATTCTCTGCATCATTATCATCAATTTCTGAATAATAAGTGTTATTGGTTATGATAGGTGGCGTGCTAACTAGTACAGAGCTGTTAAAATCAAAGGTCAAATTAGCTTCAAGTGTAGTATTATTTAAATCTGGCATAGGCTGCGAATGAACTTGAAAGACGTCTTCTTCATCATCATCAAATTTTGTAGGTGAAATTGTCCCAGATTTATCTCCATCTAAAAAATAAAAATAATACACAAATATAAAAATATTAAGGTAAATCATACACCAGGCATAGAAAAATCACACAAAGTATTGTAAATAAGATAATTTTTACCTACCAGAATTTTTTTTCGACAGCACTGGTGAAGTATTGGAAAAATCTTCTTCTAGCATCTGAGAAAGCGCTTCTATCTCCAATAAATTTGCTCCAATTGGCAATGGAGATTCTAATATGAAAAAAAAAATAACATAAGATATTAGTTTTATTTGTAACAACCACGTAAGTAATTGTATGTTAAAGTTACTATATTTAATTCAGCAACGTAAAGTAGTGTAAGTAGCACATATCATAAAAACGACATTTGACAATACCACGTAAATAGTCGCATGTAGTACATACGATAAAATAATTGTTTCAATGAACAACGTACAAAATCGTAAGTATTACATACGATATATTTTGTTTATTAAAAAGCAACGTACTATATCGTATTTGTTACATACGATATTTTTACATAGTTTCATAAAAAACTCATACATAGGTAACAACAATACTGTAATTTTAAAGCTTATATGTTTATCTAGTACTTACCTAAAGCTCTGTTATTTTCTCTGCTATTAACACGTGCATGACACAACTGTTCATCTCGTGAACTTGAATCCGGAGTATTACTATCTGGCTGCACAATCCCACAAGCAATATTACAGAGTCTTTGAGCTCTTGAGTTCTGTCTCAAATACGAACTTGAGTTGTTGTAACTCATTATCAATGTAATGTATTTATTTAAATTCTGGTAATTAAAAGAACACGTGCCGTGGAAGCGCGTGCGCATGTGCCGCGTACCGGCTAGTAAGTGATACATACGACTCTCCGATCCGCCGCGCTCCCGCGCATCCCTTCCCCGTAAAATATTGCCAGAGTAAATACACCGAATTACGGCGCGCACAAAAATAACATACACCTTTATACGGGCGAAAACTTTTAATTTTTTTGAATTCTGAAATTTCTGTTGCAGGGATTCGATAATAAATATCTCCTTAGTAACGAATCAATCAAAATAAACAAATCATAATTTTAGACATACGATATTTAACGTAGGAGCCATCGAAATCATAGGTTACATTTTATTACGAGAAAGTACAGTATTCACGTGGGATACTTTATTGACATGGCAATTAGTAACAAAAAATCTAAGTATCTTAAACTTTAAAACAAACTTAGTAAGTAGTCTTTTCTTACAGTTAAAATCGGTGTAAGCAAACACTGGGGTAAAATAAACTGCCTTGCTACGTTCTCAGTAACCCCCGCCAACAACCAGTTGAAAGATTTAACCCAAATCGAATTCCCTTCCCGGATAGCTTTAATTTAACGCGTGAATTTGTCTAATTCCAATTCTTAGGTTGTAACTGACTCAATATTTATTCCGTCTTCGTCTGGTTGTTTCTCTGTTTTCCAATTTCACGTTGCCGATAATAGTCTTCAGCAATTCTTTCGTCTCTCGATAATCCTTTTTTTTTTGAGCTGCTTTATTCATAATCATCATCACCTAAGTCTAGGTTACATGTTTTCTTATACATTAAACGAGACAATCTTGTATTTAGATATATTCGGTTTCTCGACAATGGCTACAAGCTACAAGAATTACCATAAAATTTAGTATGTAGGGGGGAGTCTTGGGGGAAAATAATCGATCTAGATAGGTCTTATTCATGGGAAACTGAGCATTTTTAAGCTTTATATGTTTCTTTCTTTCGTCGTGCAACAAAATATCAAAAATTTCGACTTCAATACGTCAAGTGTGATTGGCAGTTTGGTATGAGTATTGAGTATGTACAAACTTTGCGTTTTCGGAAATTCGAAATGTGGTGGGTTCGAAGTTCGAACCCCGGCAAAACATTTTTGATTCTTTTTTTTTCAACCTCCTAGAGCTCCGAACAAAGCTCGGTTACCCAGGTACTAATACATAAACGTTAAAATGCTAATAAAGTCCATGATCTATCATTAATAATATAATATCGGTGATTTTTTAGGAAATTCCGTGTCCAAAGGGTAAAACGGGACCCTATTATACTATATAATAGACTAAGACTCCGCTCTCCTTCCGTCTGTCTGTCCGTCTGTCAGCAGGCTATACCTATCGCATGAAATTTTTTTGCCGTTTGGTACGGGTCCCACCGTGCGCGATCGCTTCAGGAGAAACATGTTACCGTTACAACATGCACCGTTGTATGTACTATCGAACAAGTTGCCGCTCGACTAAGTGAAAGATGAAAATCGCAGCGCCGCTCGCTAAAGTCGATAGAGTGACAAATATTCGTTATTTAAATTTTTTACTATTTTTTCTGAAATACTTTTTTAAATGTATAAATTAGTAAATAATTATATTAAACTTAGTAGTCCGATGTTGTAAAAAAATCACCAGGTTAGAAAAAAAGCAAAACTAAGTATGCCAAGTGACTTTAAATGAAGAAAGTAAATAAATAAATAAATATTTATTCCACATTTTTGCGCATACACTACACATAACGAAGAACAATAAACGGAATACAGTCATAATATATGTTATAGCTAAGACAGAAGAACACAGATATTGTCAGACATATTTAAAAGAAATACTAAAAAGGAACTTATCAAAAACAAAAGGAGTACCTTTTCAATCTAAACATTTACTAAAACAAATATGATTAATGATATTATGGACAAGCAATAAAAGAAGTTTAAAAAAAATAAACGGTAATAGGTAGGTAGCGTAATGCTCAAAACCGTTGAAATGGTATATCCACTCAGGTAGTGACCGCGGGTATACCGCAGCCCCTGATATTCTGTGGATCCAGAATATCAGCTATTTCATGTTCCTATCATTCCCTGTTTTTACTGAGAGCGAATAAAAAATCACCGAGTGAAAAATTATAATATGGAGATTATTATTAAACTATTAGCTCGTGCCCGCGGCTCCGCCCGCGTAAATACAGTATCCCACGGAAACACTTTACACGGGGTAAAAAGTAGCCTATGTTAATACAGAGCTTAAACTACTACCATACCAAATTTCATCAAAATCCGGTCTTTAGTTTTTGCGTAAAAGAGTAACAACCAATCCATCCATACATCCATCTGTCCATCCTCACAAACTTTTACATTTATAATAGGTAGTAGTAGGATCTACCAATCTCTAGATCTTAATAGGTATTTGCAGCACAAATAGGGCTGGTCCTTTGAGGCAACATATTAATCTGGTGTTGGCCCAGAGGCGCAATTAGCTATTGAGTATAATGTGTGATGCTGAATACAGGCAGGTAATATAACAGTTACATTGAGTGCGAACTGTCGAATGCAGTGTACATTCATATAATAATATATATACATAATAACAGCAAAAAACGCCAATAAACAAAATGAAATAAATTAAGTAACCCCCGATCTATCGCATAGTGAGCGAGTAGATGATGATTATGAGTTATAGGTAAGATCACTCTCGATCATATCAGCTTTCAAACAAATAAAACTAGATCAAAATTGGTTCATCCGTTTAACACACAGTCAGGTCCGGACACAAGCAGACACACGATAGACACGTCAAATCATGTCCTCGGTTTTCGTCAAGGATTAAAAACCACGGGAACAAATAAATTTTGTAAACAATGAATATCAGTTAAAATTCTGTTAAACTGAAATAATCCTAAATTCAAGTGTCTTGCAATAAACTTGGTCGAATATTTGACTCGTAAATTGAAGATATTCAATTGGGTGATCCGCCCGGACCAGTAACTTTAAGTAAGGAGATATTACTTATTTAAGTTAATGACGAAGTGACGAAACCGATTTTTCAATTCGATCCAAAGGTTGCGAGCCCTGCAGGGGCGAATATTCTGGAATGTTTGTTTACATTCTTTATTTTTTATGGTGGACTATAGTATATTAACACGGAATTCGATCGTTCAACAATCTACTTATATATTGTTCTTAAAATATTTTGTTCGTATTATAATTAGAACTTATAGTCTGAATCGGAAATGACATTGCGTATCTGTGTGCAATATATTATCACGATAATGCGACCAAATTACGAGAACGGTCAACACATAACATGAAATCCCTGATAGTACATATACAGGGTGTTTTGTATAGATAGCATAGGTAACCGGTGTGCTGAGTGTGAGTTTTTGTTCCTCACCGTTAAGAAGTTAACTGCAATTTGTGTGACATCGAAACTGTTGAGAACTACCTCGTCTTGGTTTTTTACAGATCCTTCTTACGCTTGAGTGGTGATAATAATAATACAGCAACAATTGTTATATTCTCCTCGTACTTATGAGAGAGATGCTTAACACAGATACGTATTTCATACGAGTATGAGAGATTCTTAACACAGATAGCTCTACACTATACGTAACCTTAAGGCTAACTAAAATAAACTACCTAGATAGCCTGTGCTTGTGACATCTGTCAATATAACATTGATAGTTCTACTTTATAATACTGATAAATTATGCAACAGAAACAGCGCCCCTAGTGGCAAACAATGGTAACAAATTCGATGCCACACAAATTGTAGTTAACTTCTTCACGGCGAGTAGTGACAAAAACTCGAACTGCCACACAGGTACTTTCGTAAACGAAATTAAGAGTAACATACTTATATTTCGCTATAGGTATTCAACAACGAAATAAACTTTTTCCTTTAACATTAACATTTTATTTTACATTTCAATTTCAGCCAGTAAATAAAATGTATTTTTTTTCCTAAACGCGACAAAATGTTAGAGATTGCGTATATTTTCGATTTGATTTATTTAATAGAATACGACCAACGACCATTCAAATCTCTGTCATTTAATTTCCTTGTTAGTCCGAAAAAGAAAGATCGTTTATATTTTCCATCACTTTAGGCAAGAAAATGAGACGAAGAAAAAAATATAGCAATACCCGCGATTTTGTTTCGCGGGTAAGTATTTCATGTATCGTTATATATTATACTTATTATATAACTTTTGTCCGCGGCTCCGCCCGCCTAAATACAGATCCTTTTTCGGGATAAAAAGTACGTGTTACACGTGTTATTTCAGAGCTTAAACTACTATCATACCAAATTTCATCAAAATTTGTTCAGTAGTTTTTGCTTGAAAGAGTAACAAATATCCATCCATGCATCCATACATCCATCCATACGTCCTTCCATCCATCGTCACAAACTTTAACATTTATAATAGTGGTAGGATAAATGAGTCATCTTGACATCATAAACTGATTTTAGTTGATCATAAACTGTGTATAGTTACGGAACCCTCCTTAGACATGTTCTGACATGCTCTTGGTTAAGGGTTTTGCTAAAGATACTATGTACATATTGCAGTACCTAGATAATCATACAATTAGGAGAGTGGTGTATATTAGGTCTTTACCTATGAAATTGCCGTTTTGTATGAAAAAAATTAAACGAATTTTTTTCATGTATTTTTTATTTGTATTAATCGAAGTAATCACCCATGCGATCAATGCATCTTTGCCAACGCAGTGGCAGTTTATTGATGCCCTTCTTAAAGAAATCAGCTGGACGGGAGGCAACAAATTCTTCAAAGGCATTTTGTACTGCCTCTCGGGTATTGAATTTTTTTCCCGCCGAGAAGTTATTCAAATTCTGGAAAAATAGTAGTCTGTAGGCGCAAGGTCTGGTGAGTAGGGCGGATGACGGAGAGCTTCCAACCCCAGTTCTTGCAACTTGGAGACCGTCTGCTGTGCAGTATGAGGTTGCGCGTTGTCGTGCAGGAGCAGCGGAGACGAGCGATTGACCAATGCTGGTTGGAGATGTGCCAGCTTCTCCATCATTGTGTTCAGTTCTTCACAGTACACATCTTCAGTAATGCTCACCCCATTTGGTAAGAAGCTGTGATGAATCACACCGGCGCTAGACCACCAAACAGTGACCATCATTTCTAGGGGTAAGTTTTCGTTTAGGGCATTGTTTAGGTGCTGAACCAGGATCCAACCACCTTGCTGAGCGCTTGCGATTATCAAACAGAATCCATTTTTCATTGCAGGTAACAATGCGGTTCAAAATTCCTTCATTTGTGTGTCTGTTGAGCAGTGCAAGGCACGTCTCGATGCGTACTTCGCGCTGGCGATCATTGAGTTCGTGGGCACCCATTTGTCAAGCAGTTTTACCTTGCCAATTTGACGCAAATGGACCAATATTGTTTTGACGCTAACGTCGAAAGCTGCTGCTAATTCAGCCGTAGATTGTGTATCATCAGCTTCGACAATCGCCTTTAATTCGTCATTGTCGACCAAAGTCTTCGGACGACCGCGAGGTTCATTTTTCAGGTCGAAATTTCCAGAACGGAAGCGAGCAAACCAATAACAGCTGGTGCGTTGGATTGTAGTGTTAGCTCCGTAAACGTCGTTGATGTTGCGTGCCGCTTGTGCCGCGTTGCTGCCACGACGGTACTCATATTCCATAATTACTCGAATTTTTAACGTATCCATGATGTTGAAAAAGATTGAAATGCGATGAAAATGTAACACTAATCAATAAATAAATGACTACATTTGGAAAAAGAATTCCATGTTTTTAAAATAAAATAAATTTGAAAGTAGAATTCTTAGCCAAACAAAACTTATTTTGATTCGTAATGGCCAGTACTGCAGGACGGCGATTTCATAGGTAAAGACCTATTATATTGTAAGCATTAACTTTTATTTCTGAAAATGTGAGCTGCACCTTATAAAATTAACAGTCATATTAAAGATGAACGAAAACGTTATTAAATTAAATAAACTCCCCACAGATGTTGTCAGAAAAAATAATTCGGTGAATTTCGATTGAATTACAGGACGTTCTTTGATATGAATTTCCGTTTTGATTAAATAAATAAATTGAGATTAAATAACAAAAAGAAAATTATAATTTTCCCGCGAAGAGCCTTGCCACAAATAGATTCTGTAATCTGTAGGCGGCAAACATCTGGGAGGTTAAAAGGGTATTTTCCTGTAATTTTATTATTACCTACTTACATGAATAGTGCTCTCAAAAATAAGTCAGTTTATATATACAAAATCATAATTCTTTTTACTTTCATCAAGTTTTAATACTTATTTAATTCATAATGTAAAAAAAAACATATTTTTTACATGTAGGCAAAAACATAATTATTGTAATTTTACTATCGGTTACTATCTAGCGCGTTGACTGAACCGAGATTATATCGAAAATAGTAAAGGGAATTGGGCTTCAGAAGCCCAATTCTCGTAATTAACTTAAATTTAACTCTTGTTGAATTATAAATGAATCGTCTTTATATCATGAAGTGATTTTTGGAGTTTGGACCAATCAAAATGGGTTTGACGTTTATGAGAATACAATTTCGCAGTTTTAACATATCGGGACTGGATCGTAACCACAGGGGCGACACTCTCTACAAATGACAGCTCGAGCACCGGCGAATGTCAGCCATGTTGACGTAAGCCTAAGGTTGTCGCCGAAATAATTTTAATCATCGCGTCAGACAAATCTATCATAGATATTATGAAATTATATTGTCAATATATAAATCAAAAGCGCAAAACGACCAGCGACTAGCCCCGTGAGCCGAAGTCCAGGCTGGGGAAAAGTTCCTCCCCGCCCGCCTCCGCATTCGCCCAGCCACGCACACACGCGCACACAGCCGCGAGCTGCCATTCGTGTAAATCGGCGGAATGACTATTCTTCACGTTAGTAGGTAATATATGTTTAACTCCCCCACACCGATTTCGGTGACGGTGGGCGGTTTCGTTGAAACCAGGCCAGTTACGGATGAGTAATTTTAAAGTGGCCAAGTGTGTGTGTGTAGTACACAAGAGCACTCTCTCTTCCTTTACTGTCATAACCCAGTGGGACGGATAACCGACACGGCTGGCTCCGACATTTTACATGCCTATCCGACGCATGGTTCATCTTTCTTGTCAGACAATCAGGTGATCAGGCTGCATTGTCCTGCTACAGAGTCGACATTCTGATTATATTCTGCTCAGAATTCAAATCCAATTTAATTTATTTGTAATTTGGACGTCACTTATTTACCATGCGATAAATGCGTTTTGTAGGATTTGGTTTCATTTGGTCGTAAAATCGATCGAAAAACAGCCAATTTATATCATGTTTGTAAATGCGTCCTATTCGTGTTTACGATTGTTTTAGGCATATGACGTACAGATTGGCAAAAAAGAGTACGACGTGGTGACAGCAGGAACTAAAAATATTTTCGATTGTATCAGTATCTGTATATTTCTTTACCATTATTATAAGGAATTTTACTCAGTATTCTTTCCGGGTATTGTACTAAACTTTAGTAACTGCGTTATTTCGTGAGTCATTGCAAGCCCAAACGGTTCGCCGCTTACTTGAATTACTGGTCAATAACCTAACCATGAGCATGTCAAGACATGTCTAAGGAGGGTTCCGTAACACCGCACAATCGGTGTTTTTCCGATTATTTCAAAAGTTTTTGGCCAATTTTGTTTAATATAAATTTCCAGAAGAAAATTTATCCTATGACCTATCATTGTGGAAAGTCACAAGTTTTCAAGGGACCAACTTCTAAACAACTTTGGAGGTCGATTACTTGAAAATGTTTTACCTACGAAAAAAGTCGTATAATATGAAACTTCGCTTTTTTTTTAAAGAGGCGGTAGAATGAAGTTAAATTCATTCCCACTTCACATGTATGTACCCCTTGTATCCCTGAATATACAAAATTATTTGATGATATCAGAAAAGTCTAATATGCAAACTTTAAACTATACAGATTTTCATCGTTTTATTTTCATAATTAAGGAACTTAGCACGGGAGGACAGACACTATGAGGTTTCCTTCTAGATTTCCATCGTCGTGATTGCGTATCAACAGACGATTCTCAGCTCGTTTGCCGGTAAACTTACAACTCCAATCTACAAGTTAGTTAATTATTTAAAGTACCACCTACTAAGCGATGCCGAGGCTAAAGAAATGAGGCCACGTTTATATAACGCGCTCCATATTGTTTAAACTTTAAATGATGGCGGATTTTTGAAAAGATTATAATGTAATGACAGTTGTCAAGACAGCGTTCGGCCCATAGTGAGCTTATAGAATGGTAGATTAACTTAATTTTAAGTATTTATCATTACTTATTGGTTTGTAATATTTTATTATTGTGATAAAAATCAAACTCTTCAGTAGTACATTAATTTTTTATTTGCTTCTAAAATTCACTCCCTACACTTTTATTTTAAACACTTTTATATTATAATATAATTCAGTACAATTCTTCTAGATAGACATCTAGTCCTTACTGCTGTTCTAAGAAGAATGCCCCTTGCAAAATGAAGATCAATGATTTATCCTTACTAATATTATAAATGTGAAAGCGTGGATGTTTGTTACGCTTTCACGCAAAAACTACTGAACGGATTTCGATGAAATTCGGTATGGTAGTAGTTTAGACTCTGGATTAAAACATTGGCTACTTTTTATCCCGAAAAAGTAGTGTTCCCGAGGGATACTATACTTACGCGGGCGGAGCCGCGAGCAACAGCTAGTATGTATATCATAAACCGGAAACACGATAGATTAATAATTTTGAAAACGCGTTTCCGGCCTATGACAGACCAGAAACACGCCCTCTAAGACAATTTAGAATTAATTTAAAAATAAAATATAAATGTAAATGTGAAATAGATTTGAGTTTCTAAATATAATTCATTAAAATAAATATTAAATGGTAAAATCACAAAATGCCAGTGCCAAAATTCCATCAAAGCAAGCAAACAAACAAACAGACAAAGACTTTAAAAAATATATTAGTTTTCTGCACACATTCCTCCACATAAAATTTAACTGTGCCAAATTTAATACTTCGTTCGTTGTTACAATTCCCGTGAAAGAGTACTAAAAGTTTTCGATTAACGTATTAATATTTAATATAATAATAATACGATATTTGTGTATTAGAACACAGATTCAAGACGTAGGACCAGATAAACATCCATATAGTGAACTGTCGATTAGATTCCACTACTACTACAAGCATACGACGTGTGCACAAATCTTCTATAACGTACACGCAATAGTGTCAAATATCCATCAAGATTGTGCGCCGTCAAAGGGACGTCTAAATTTTCAAATTTCGTGTTTGAGTTTTCTAGATGTCATGCTTTATTATGAGCGTCCATGTCATGTCATGCTTTACTAAGAGCGTCCATGACCTAGTGAATAGACCCCGTGAGTCACACGCGTGATCGTGCAGGTCCGATCCCGGGTTGTGGTGTGTATCAATCAGACTTTCTCAATAACCGTATACTGACGCCGCGCCGCGCTGGACTTAGTTTAACGTACCACCATCTTCTGTGACAACCCTTACAAAATGTGTACCTCTGTACGTAAGTGTGTACCTATATAATTTTACTCTGTGGTAGTAAGAGGTAGTTAATTTCCCTAAGGCAAAAGTTGCTTGTAAGAAATCGATGTATAGGGATAAAGCAGGCTTTGGGTTCGCTGTTCATGCTTTAATTAAACCTTGTTACAATTTATCTTGCTTGTACTATCAAGAATCTAATTCACGAGCATGGACGGCACGCAGTCACAATGCAAATGTCAATGACGTCATGTCAGTTTGTTTTCTTAGTATTATTATAATACGAACGAAATTATGACAACGGTCAGCCTGCTTACGAATTAGATTCCCTGAATGTACAACTTTGGAGACAACAAAGTATATTTATTTCATTCAGTCATTCATTCATTATACACTGAAAATAAACCTCTAAAGAAAATTCTACTTGTGCAGCTCACCCTATAGTAACAAAATTTTATTATTACAGGTAAAGTGGTTAAGTTTGCGTAACTTTTAAAACTACTGAATTGATTTTAAAAATTCTTGCGACGAAAAATATTTCTTTTAGTTCATAATATCTTAGAATAATAGCGTGTAGGGGCAACTAGTAATAATATTATAAATAAATCTTCTGTGCATGTGTTTGTAATTGAACTCCTTGTACACGACGACGATTTTGATGAAATTTTTTGTGTGTGTTCAAGCGGATTCGAGAATGGTTTAGATTCACCATAACACTGTACAGTACAGCTAGTTTTTATGTAAAAACCTTTCGCGCACTCAGCGCAACGTTTTTGACTTTAATTTCATAACAAGAAACCATTATGTTTTAGTCTTTATTGTTCCTAGTTGAGTATAATTCATAAATTCTAAATTTAAAATAAAGTTGGCTCCCTTGGGTCACATAAATATCTCGTCACAAAAACGTCAACATTACACTGGGGAAAAACCTTTTGGCTGCCACTTTAATAATAATTGATCTCGATGGAATTCATTTAGGATACATGCCATGAATTTCAATTTCCAGCATTGCGTTACTGCTTGATGCAAAAGCCTCGCAATGTTCGGTTGCCGTGGGATACCTAGTCTACGTGAGTGAAGGCGCTAACAGAAGCTAGTATTTGTAAATGTCAGTAAACTTAGCAAAATATTGATAAACGTTGCCGCCCATGCCCGAAACACCTGAGTTACAAGGGAGTTATTTCACGCCGGTTTTTGCTGACACCATGGTATCATATCTACATCTACTAGTGTTATGAAGAGGAAATTTGATTGTTGCATTGAATAGGCTACGAAACTGTTGTCCCGATTTTGATGAAAGGACACTGGCGAATCCTGCCTGATTTTCCATCAAGAGCGGCCAAGTTTCGAACATAATAATATGTGTTTTATAGTTATTATATTAAAAAAAATATTATTTTATATAATTACCTTAAAAATTTATTATATATATAAAAAAATATTATTTTTAGGACTTGGGAATAAAAAGTTATGAATCTCCGAATATCTGAGAATTGATGTGCAAAATAAGTACTTATCTGTGGTAATCGTTGTTATCATATCTATACAGTATATGGTTATCGTGCTGTAAATTGTGAATTTGTAGCGTGAAAGCTCCATGTAGTGGCCCAATAGATATATTTATTTTAATTGGAGTATAAAGTAATTTTATTTTTCTATAGCTCAGCAGTTTCGTACTAGAGTGTAAAATATATCCTTCTATACCAGGGGTCTCCAAACTTTCCAGCCTTAGGGCCATACTGATTACTCCAGTAAGTTCCGAGGGCCAAAACCATATTTTCATTGTTGCCGGTGGTAAAAAGTGAAATAGTCCACTGATGAAAAAAAAGTCCGAAAAAGTACGCAACGTTTAAAAGAGGCTGCAAATCAGACTAAAGTCCGCAAAACGGTAACACTGCATATTATTAATTTTCCTGTCATTATCTGTAATTTCTAGATTAGTCGTAGAGTACGAGCCATGAGCAGTAACGTGACACGACATCTGGTGGACACAAGCGGAAATAGGTAGTACCTTCTATCGCTAACAGATGGCGCTAATAGCACGTACAGAATAATCTCGTTGGTTCGAGAAAGTTCTGGTGTCTTCCACTCACTTTTAGATGGCAGTAATTGGAATATATAAGAAGGCTAGTGGCACAACCACAAGTCAGTTCCTATGACACTGTTGTGAAATAAAATAGTGCGTACTTCCTTAAAACGTGTTTGTGTGTGTTTAAGTTTAAGACATCTTTGTAACAGTATTTTGATTTGAATTGTTGCTTTTGTGTGTGATTTAGTAGTTTGGAAAAGAAGCGAGAAATTGATAGTGAATGCAGAAAATTCAAAGATCAGTGGAACATTCAGTATTTCGTAATTGAGTCTAGTAACAAGGCGCTATTTTTGATTTACAATGAAAGCATAGCCATTCTCAAGGAATATAACATTAAACGTCATTATGAAACAAAACATTTTCAAAATTACTCAAAATATACAGGAAGTTTGCGGACAGAAAAATTCGAAGCTATGAAGCACGGATTGAAATCGCAGCAATCTTCATTTACAAAACTCAAAACTGAACAAGAGGCTGCAACTCGTGCCAGCTTTCGTGTGGTTCTTGAAATTGCAAAACGTGGAAAACAATTCACCGATGGAGAAATGATCAAAGAATGCATAATTGCAGTAGCCGAAGAAATGTGCCCTGAAAAGGTGAATTTATTAAAAGCTGTCAGTATGTCAGCAAACACTGTGGCTTGAAGGGTAGAAAACAACGCTGAAAATATATCCTCTCAACTGTTCGACAAAAATGGACATGTTGAGTGGTTTTCTTTGGCCTTGGATGAGTCAACAGATGTGTCAGATACCGCTCAGGTGTTGCTTTATATTCGAGGAGTAGATAAAAGCTATGAAGTGCATGAAGAACTTCTTGATATGTAGGTATAGTATTCATGGCACAACTACTGGTACAGATATTTTTAAAGGAGTGGAAATGGCCATTAATAAAAAGAACCTTCGATGGAAAAACTTAAAATGTATTACAACAGATGGAGGCAAAAACATGAGTAGGAAAGATAAAGGAGAGGTCGCTCTTGTGTTAAAGGCTGTAGAAAATGACGGTGGTTCAAAACCATTAGTCTTACATTGTATCATTCATCAACAGTCTTTGTGCGGAAAATGTTTGGATATAGACATATAAGTTCTGAAACCAGTCATATCAACTGTTAATTTTATCAGATCTTTTGGGCTGAATCACCGACAATTCCGACAATTTATTGAAGAGATTGGAGAAAATTACTTACCTTATCATACTGCCGTACGTTGGCTTAGTTGTGGGAAAGTCCTTCAGCGCTTCAGCGCTCAAACTTCGAGCAGTGATCGAAATTTTTTTGAATGAAAAGCATCGCCCTCTTACTGAATTACAAAACAACGCATGGCTGTGAAAGTTAGCATTCTATGTTGATTTGACAAAACATGTGAACGAACTGAATTTGAGATTGCAAGGTGAAAACCAGCATCTTCCTGATTTATACACTAATATCAAATCATTCCGGAAGAAATTGATACTGTTTCAATCACAACTACGAAGTAAGTAAATGTTTTTCACATTTTAAAAAATGTGAGATATTTAGCCACACCACTGAGACTGTGTTTCCTATCGATTTTGCAATCGAAACTTTGAGTGCTTTGAAAATAAATTTTGATAATTGTTTCTCGGACTTTGATGCCATTGCGAATCAAATTAAGATTTTTCAGAATCCTTTTGATACTGACATTGAAACCCTAGCCCCGGAACTTCAAATGGAAATGATTGATCTACAGTGCAGTGATATAATTAAGAACAAATATCAAAACTCATCTTTGTTGGAATTTTATAAGGGTCTTCCACTGACACAATTTGATAATTTGTATAAATTTGCTCGTGGGCTGTTTTCTGTTTTTGGTACTACTTATTTGTGTGAGAAGACCTTCTCCAAAATGAAGTACACAAAAAATGTTTACAGATCTAAATTAACTGATGAGCATCTTAAATCTCTTTTAATAATTGGTACAAGTAAAATTAGTCCACAACTACAAACTATTGTCAGTGGAAAATCTCAATTACATAAATCTCATTAGTATTTCATATGTCATTATGCTTGTTATAAGTTATGTTTTTATTTAAAATGTATAAAATGTTACTTGGATTCATTTCAATAATTTGTTAGTTATTATATACTGAAGTTAAATTTTCTGCATATTGTACATGTCTTTACTCATTACAATTCTGTGTTTCTTTATCCAACTTATCACAAAAACAATAACAATAGGCTTATTGTAGTTGTAGGCTACAACAATGTTATGAGTAGTTAGCCCATGACCATACCAATGTAGATGTCATATTAATAATTATTCAACATAAAATTAGAATACTTCAGTAAACTAAATTTAATTTGCTATAAAAAATATGTTCTCTAAAAGGAGTTTTCAAGTATGCTAGCTCTCCGCGGGCCGGACAAAATCTATCCGCGGGCCGGTGTGGCCCTCGGGCCGTTGTTTGGAGACCCCTGTTCTATACTATTTATAATTATATACTAAGAAAACTAATTATTATGTTTTTGGTTTCGTAACGTGAAAGCGACATCTATCTGTTAGCATATTGCGTTTCCAAACAAACTAGTTATTAATTTCATTACGTGATTGGCATCGCAAATAATATATGTCGTTTTCCGCAAACCGCCACTAGAGTAGTATATTAAACAATTATAGGCAAGGTTATATTTAATCAATTATCTTTTATCCGCCGAGTTTGATGTATAATATTATTGCTTTTTTTGTTCCTATGTTTATAAAGTACAACTTACAATAAATACTTTTTGTAGCCTCGTATTGATTTACCAGGCAGTAAATGTATGGCGACTTGCCGATCTCTTTTGGCACAGACATAGAGTAGACGAGAAAGGACATAGGCTATTTTTTATCCCGGAAATATGTACTGTTTCTGCGAGATTTTATTTTACGCGCACGAAGTCGCGGGCATCATTTAGAATATGAATAAATAAATAAATAAAATTTCTTCAGCCGAGTCGGCATGCAAAATATTATAAGTATGTAACTAGGCTAAGTATTTTATATGCATTCAAAATCATTTTCTTTAACTCCAAAACCATGAAATGTAAATATTTTATTCAGATGTTTTCCAAATTCATCATACTATGTTCCATGTTATTATGTGTATTTGTTTAAAGAAATTTATACAGTATAAAAGGAAATACATATACATTTTAGTCCTATTCAAGCGTACTGAAATTAGTTGCTTTTAAGTGATGGCACGAATGTATTAAAGCTGTAGTTATAATAGATACAGAGAAACACTTTTAATAATAAGTACTTACTCCAATGTTTTCATAAACGAATTTATTTGAGAGGGAAACATAATAATTTAATAGTAATAATATCTATGAACGTTACATATGGCACACCACGTCAATCTGGCCCCGTGCTACATATCCAAAGAAGACTTATGTTACAGGTACCAAAATACGGGAAGTATATATTTTAATACTTTTATACTGTACACATATTTATGATTTTTATTATACAATACCTACACATATTTAATACACATCGAAGACTCAAGAACATAGAAAATTTTATTCCTTCGGCGGGATTCGAACTCCGCGACCTCCGGATTGAGCGCCAACGCGCTGACCACTGAGCCACAGAGGTCGACTTAATAGAATCGCTTCGCCCGCGTGGAATAGTGTTCTTGGAGAAAAAACTTCTTCAGCAAATAACTCTACTCACTGCAATATACTTCTGTATACAATATTAAAAATGTTTTTTTGGGTTTAATATAAGAAAAATGGGTAAAAACGGGACCCTATCATCTCGACCCGGCGTGTGAGAGCGCTTGATATAACTATGTATTATAATTTTCGTGCTTAAAAATCCCTGCCTTTAAATCCGTAATATCTTCGAAAATATTTATTTAAAAAACATGCTATAAAGGGCCATATTGATCTATATTAAATGCACAATGTACTTAAGGTACTTAATTGGATACGGGTTAATGCTGTTTTTCTTAAAATCGCTTCGTAAATAAGCCATTATTTCTCGTAAAAAGTTAAGGATAAAAAATGGTTATTGTGGGTATATGTTTATCTATTAGGGATAAGAGATAGACATATACCATCGTGGACTTTTTTGTAGACCTTTTTAACGTGTACAATACTGTGGTACATTATTTTGATCGATCTCGTAGGGTTCAGCCTGAGTTTGCAATGTAAGCGCAACAAATGAGTTTATTTAGGACATTAGAACCCTCTAACATTATTTGTGTTTCTCTACTATATTATGCATGTTATATACATATCAACCTTACTCTTGAATCACTCTATCTATTAAAAATAATTAAAAAAAAAACTATAAACTGACTACGAAAAAAAGGAGTCTAAAAAGGCCGAAACAAGAATATAATTCAGATAGAAATCCAGAAATGATTGGTACAAAAATAACCACGGCTCTAGCTTGAGCTAGAGCCGTAGAGTACCTACTAATAGCATCTAAGCGTCAGTTCACACCGAGATGCGTCGTGTCTAGAAGTGAGCTGACACTAAGGCCTAGAGAAGTTTCTAGCAAATGCGTATATTCGTCATGCACATGCATACCCCAAGATAGATACAGACGGCTGCGATTTGACATCGACTGTTCCGAACCTTATTAAGTAGACGCGACTACGGCTATACCTTGACAATTTTTGTAACTATGCATTACTGGATTTCTATGTGTATTATTTTCTTGTTTCGGCCTTTTTAGACCCCTTTTATTACGTAGTCTGGTTATAGTTTTTGTAACTTATTTTTTTATTTCGTATTTTTCCATTTACCAATCGAACATAATATTTTTGAAAAAAATATTATTAAGTAACCAAAACACTACAAATAAAAAATATCTTCTTCACGAGCGCGGAGCGAGCCAATATTTTTTCTAGGTTAAAGAACGATAATAATGAAAATTATAGTATAATATTATGATAATCAAGAAATGCAATAGAGATCATTTAGCAGGCAACACCATTTGACTTAGTGGTTATTTATCGTATAGTATACCTCCTATATTATTCCTCACATCAAACACAACGATACTGTAATCAGAAGTATGAAAGACCCGTATAGCGACATCTATCGAACGTAGTAATAAAAGTGCTAATATTTTTTTCATCTGCAAGTTTTAATTAAAAACGGATGAATCGATTAACTAATTTTATCCTAGTTTTTTTTTGTTTGAAAGCTGACATGATCGAGTGTTCTTAGCTATAATTCACCATCGTCAGCTCATTCACTGCTTGACAATTCAGGGGTTATTAATTTTTTTTACAAACTACATATTTGTAATGTGGTTGCCAAGACATATTGATACCACACAGGTGATGGTTATGTCTGTTTAATTTTTTTAGATGTTACAATCTGAGATGAGACCTTGACCTGTTTACGAAACACAAAATTTTGAAAAAAATTATATAGCCTTAGTTACCCGCGGCATCATTACGAATCTCATTTATTAAAATCGGACCAGTAGTTTAGACGCTACAAGGGAACAAACATACATACATACACAGACTGGCAAAATCATTACTCTTCCTTTTGGCTACGCTGTAGTCGGCGAAATCGTTTCGGTACAAAAACCAGCATCAAAATCCGTTGCGTAGTTTTAAAGATCTAAGCACACATAGGGACAGACAGATAAAGCGACTTTGTTTTATACTATGTAGTGATATCAGAAGCACAATTTTCGATTTAATCTCGGTTCGATTAATGCGCTGACTCATTCGCGACGCGTCAAATTGTGCGCACGCGATAGGGACTGAGTGACTGGCGTGAGATTTAAATCCTACTAATATTATAAATGTGAAAGTTTGTAAGGATGGATAGATGTTTGTTACTCGTTCACGCAAAAACTACTGAACGGATTTTGATATTATTATAAATTTTATAATTTTTAGATATTATAAATGTTATCAAAAAAGAGCCTATGCTCTGGATTAAAACATAGGCTACTTTTTATCCCGGAAAAGTAGAGTATTACTGCGGGATACCCGATTGTATATTAACGCTGGCGGAGCCGCGGGCAACAGCTAGTCTATAATAATTACGAGAATTGCCCCCTAGAGCTTAAGCTCTACACTAACAATTACCTCTAAATTAAAAAAAAACTTAATTCTCGATAAAATGGCGACTGCTGTCATGATATACGCGACAATTCGAAACACATTTTATGTCATTCTTTACTTTATTACTTGTCTAATCTTATACTTTAAACGAGACAATCTTGTATATATATAATCGTAATCTCGGCAACGGTTGCAAGTATTTACATGAAATTTAGTATGCAGGGAGTTTTGGGGGAGAAAAAGGTCTAGCTAGGTCTTATCCCTGGGAAACTGCGCATTTTTAAGTTATATATGTTTTTTCTTTCGTCGTTCTACAATATATCAATAATTTCGACTGTAATATGTCAGTCCGATTGGCAGCTTCGTTAATTTTTGCGTTGTTCGGAAAATCGGAGTGTGGTGGGTTTGAACCCAGGTAAAATATTTTTGTGATTGTGTGTCGGTAGTATTGGTACCAAATAAATAAATGTAGGTTTAGTATTTACTAAATGAGGTCTTCAAATTATTGTAGGTAAATCGAGTAGTGTCGAAGGTTACAGTTAATAAATATCCATTAAAGAGTACTTAATTGAATTTCAAATTAATCCTTTAATGTTTAGATAGTACTTATTACGTTTACACAAGATCATGATCGATTTTCATGTCACATCACTAATATGATAATTTGTTCATAATTGATACGAGTATAATCCTAGATAATATTCCAAATGCGAAAGTTTATGATTAATTAAATTTTACTTTAACCGTCTGTACTAAATTTGATTGAGGAATAATTATTATGAGTGGAGAAGTAACGAACATTAATATGTTTAATAGTAATATCTATGGACGCTTTCACACCACGTCAATCTGATCCCGTGAACTTACTTCTTGAAGAACTTGTATACCAGACAACGGAAATGTATTTAATACTTTTATACTGTACGGGATTGGAACCCGCGACCTCCGGCTTGGGCGTCAACGCGCTCACCACTCAGCCACGGGAGTCGTCAAGTGTATTATAATATTATACATATCACAAATAAATAGAATTGTTTTAGTGTCAGTTCGTAAAATCAAATTTACAGCTTACACTAATGCATATGGTAGAAGGTACATACGGTAGGTACCTACACCAAAAACAATTTTTAAAATGTTGGTCTGTCTGTCTATCTGTCTGTTTGTTCCAGCTAATCACTGAAACGGCCCCACCGATTTTGAACGGATTTTCACTGGCAGATAGCTGATGTTATAAGGAGTAACTTAGGCTACTTTTATCTTGGGGTTCCGTTTCCATTGAAAGTTCCACGCAAACGAAGTTGCGAGCTTCAGTTAGTGTCTCAGTAAAATGTTGTACAGAATTAGTTAAATTAAAACCATAATTAATACTGCTACCTCATGATTTTGCTGACAAAATAAATATAATAATAAACGAAAACACTGGCGGTAAAAAATATAAGAGATTTAAAATTGTTCCTCCGAAAAGAAAAGCAACGAGATTAGCCCACTTAATGAATATTTAATTTTTGTTTTTGGTTTCCCACTTTTTATCGTAAATTTTCCTAATTAATAAATTGCTTTACACGATTTTGTACTATGCTTAAGATATTGTGGGCGGATTTGAGGACTTTTAAAAGGTTTGTTTGAAAACATTTACGAACTTTTTACAGCAGTTTTTGTAGAAGGCACAGCCTCGACGCAATGATGAAAAGCACAAGGGCGTTTAGTAATTAGTAAGTACTGTAGGAAAATTATATTTATGACTTATTAGTATTATTGGTCATGGTAAGTGACATAATTAATCTAATATATAAAATTCTCGTGTCACGGTGTGCGTGATTGAACTCCTCCGAAACGGCTTGACCGATTTTCGTGAATCTTAGCGTGCATATCGGCCAGGGTGGAGAATCGGACAACATCTATTTTTCATCCCCCTAAATGTTAAGGATGGTCCACGCCTAATTTTTTTTTTTTACTCTAAATAACATACATGGCAAAACAACGTTTGCCGGGTCAGCTAGTATAATAATATTATAATCCATGTAACTCGTAACTTATCTATTGTTACTTTCACCCTCATTTGGTCGCGTGGGGTCTCAAAAATTATGCTGATAATGAAAATTTGTCAATGTTGTAACATTCAATCTTATACTTGAAACGATACAATTTTCTATATATAATATATATAATCGGATTCTCGAAAACGGCTGCATGTATGACTATGACATTTAGTATCCAAGGCGATTTGGGGGAGCAAAATCCATCTAGCTAGAGGCCGTATCCCTGTGAAACTTTTAAGTTATAGTTATAAATGTTTTTTCTTTCGTCGTCCTAGAATATGTCAATAATTTCGACTCTACTATTTCACTCCGATTAGCAGTTTGGTATGCGTATGTATAATTATTATTGCTTTGTTTGAAAATTTGGAATGTGGTGGTTTCGAATCCCGGTCAGATAAATCATTTTGTGTTTTTTTTTTAAATCTATCAGAACTCCGAGCAAAGCTCGGTTACCCAGGTACTAGTTTATAATATGTTATTTCGGCTTTATTTTACAGATTTTATCCTTAGTTATACGAAATTTTATTGCTATCTCAGTAATCTTAAAGTTATTACAAGACAAATATATAAGTTTTGACGATTTTATTAAATTTTTTATCACTGATGAACAGAAGGTGAACATTTTTGCCTCCAATTTTTTATTTGTAGCTTTAAAGCATTAATATTGCGCAAATTAAATGCTTTTGATTGCATATGACCAAAATTGGATTCAATAAATGTTTTATACATGTGGTACCGGTTCGGGCATGGTTCTTTTGCACCGAGGGAGAAATACGTTAGAAATGTATTATACTAGCTGATGCCTGCGACTTCGTGCGCGCAGAAAGAGATCTCGCAGAAACCGTACATTTTGCCGCGATTAAGTAGCCTGATGTTCATCTCCTTTATCTACTTTATATCCAGGACAAAGCATTTGGTTTAGGAATCTTAGGCAAAAAGTAATATTCTACTAAACATGATTCAAATTGCTGTATTTTCCAGTCCAGTTTAACTTCAAACAATGAGGATCAGTCATGTTTTTGTGGGATATGCAGACTTATTGCGACACAAAAACCAGTAGGTAAATACTATAAATAAATTATTTAAATTGGACCAAAAATGACGAAGATACAAAAATTTTAGTGCATTAGTTCCAAAATGCGCCTGAAAATGAAGCGAGTCGCTGTGACGTCATCTGTCGTCGTCACCTCCACTCTAAATGTAACTAAAATATTTATCGTAAACAAAAACAATGCACGTGATGCACAAGCGTCAAGAATCGGAGAATTAATACTTAAGCAATACCTATGAAGTATGAGTACAATCAAGCCGTTGTCGCACGGATCCCGACAGATGACGTCATCCTGACCAATTCCGCGGAAGCGCTCGTTTCAAACTAGCCGTTCAGTAAAACTTTAATAAATGCACCATTACAAAACGGATTTTCATAATTTACAAATTAAATGCTCAGTAAGGTAATACACATACGATATACCTAGTAAAAATCAAATTTGCTACTAAGTAATTGATCCTCATTAAGGCTATCGTATAATATATATATATATATATAGTTGTGGGCGGTTCCCAAGTGTATAACAAAATTATTCACGACTCTGACACATTCGTGTGCGAAATAGGACAGAGTTTGGTATCTAATACCGCTAACCATATTTCCATGTGATAATTGCTTTGACGATTAAATGCTATTGGCACTAACAGGAGCCATACAACTGCCTGTCGTCCGATCGACATGACGCTACCGATTGGATTTAGAACTTGACATAAACAGTATAAATAATAGTGGCATGACGGCATGCCAATCCTCGCCCATACACGATAATCTAGTAATTGACTTACACTTTCTATTTATTCTACTTTAGAAATGCCGGGGTTTGGTCAACTTAAAATAGTTAAAAGGTATGAGAGCCACGTGACGTGAGAGACATTACGTGAAGTGATAACTTCTTACCCCTTTTATGTACCTATTTATAAGCATTATTTAAAAACAAGAAGCTTTTTGTACACCTTCCTCCACATAAACTTTAAATGCCAAATTTTATACTCCTCCGTTTACATGATTTTCGTAAAAAGGGGAACAGAAGTTTTCACTTAACGTATTAATATTTAAGACTTTTAGAAGTCTGTTCTGTTTAGACAGAGCTTAAGCTTGGCCAACGCGAAATGTACATATTAAATCAAATTTAGTTCCTGTAATAATGCAATCGAGCTTGCCAAACATCCCGTTTAGGCTTTGATAGGCTTAGGATCAAACTAAGCACAAAGTAAGTTTCTAATTGTGTATATTGATTAAGCACTATTCAGTTTGATTTGCTGACTAAGTGTCGGAGGGACATGTGAGCAAGTCCGTTTGCTCTACATACACCTTTGCTTACTCGCCCGGAATTTGGCGAACAAATATTGGAGTGATTGCAACAAATAGGGTTGGCAGATAAAGCTGGATCAGCCTTTTTAGGGTTCCGTAGTTTACGTCTGGTTCAGGAGTTATATACCGGATGTTTTTCCAGTCAGTATCCAAACTTGTGAAGGAGTGAATATACTTTTGAATATAAGCAACTTTTACTATGGCATCAACTTTCCTACTTGAAAAAAAAATCAGCTGTTTTATACAAAAGGGCTACGGCATAGATAACATTTTGTAGGAAACAGCAGAATTTTTTTACATCTTGTATACAAGATTAAGTAAACTTAACTTGTAAATTGCGCTTACTTCGAAAATCAAGTAAGCGCAATTTAAAAGTTCAATAGTACTTTTCTCTTGCAGAATGCCCAAGAACTATCTCACTCCCAACAATATTACTGTGAATGATATTGAAATATTGCCCGAGTATGTAAATCATCTCCTAAAGACCGTTGATCTCACTAAGGGTGCGAGCCCAGATAATATTTCCCCCATATTTATATCTCGCTGTTCAGATTCTCTTACGAAACCAATCACTGCTCTATTTAAACGCTTTTAAGGATGGCGTAGTACCGAAAATTTGGAGGTCTGCCTTCGTATCTTCTACTCATAAATGTGGAAGTAGAAATGAAATCAAAAATTATAGGCCCATTTCAAAACTATGCATATTTGCCAAACTATTTGACAAAATTATCGATAAAATAGTCTACAGCTCTCTTTCAACCTCCTTTATTATTGAGCAGCATGGATTTCTACAGAATCGTTCAACCACGTCTAACCTCTTAACTTTTGTAGATTATATCACGGAGAGTATGGACTCAGGTGGTCAAGTAGACGCCATCCCCATGACCGTTTAGATAACTCTCTGCTCCTTGAAAAGCTTTATAATTCAGGAATACATGGTAATCTATTTAGATGGTTTACTTCCTACGTTGAAAATAGGTCCCAAGCTCTAGTTGTCAATGGTTTTACATCTTCATGGTATGTCGTGCCATCAGGCGACCCTCAAGGCTCATTGTTAGGACCGTTGTTGTTCAACATATTTGTTAACAACATATCTACATGCTTTCGGCATTCACAGTTTCTTTTGTATGCTGATGACATGAATATATTTAAAAAAATCGAGAACCTGCACGATTGTCATCTACTGCAACAATATCTCGGCTGACTTGAGGTATACTGTCATCTCAACAAACTTGAACTGAATGTCTCCAAATGCTGTTCAATGACTTTTAGCCGATCCCCTCATGCCATTGACAACTTCTATCTACTTAAAAATCAAGATTTAAAAAGGGTAACTGAGATCCGCAATCTAGGTATCATTCATGACTCAATGATGATTTATGACAAGCACTTTAACCACATAATCACTCAAGAAAATAGATCTCTGGGCTTTGTTATGAGAATAAGCTCTCAATTTGAAAATACAAAAGCAGTAAAGTTCTTTATTGCTCGTTTGTTAGCAGCGTCCTCGAGTATTGTTCTCAAATTTGGAACCGACAATATGATACTCATATTAATCGGCTGGAGTCACTTCAAAGGAGGTTAATGAGATTTCTGCAATTTAAGTGCAACAAGTCTGACAATAACTACCAGTCTAGTTGCAGAAGATACCATTTCCTTCCTCTACATTTGAGACATCGAATATCCGACATCTCGATGCTGCTCAAAATCATGCAGCATAAAATAGACTTCTCTCCTTTCAAAAATAAATTTAAAAGTCCCCCTACGATCTTCTAGAATTTCTTCACATAACACCCTCCATACCCCTTTTTCTCACAAAAATTATCGAAAAAAAATTTTTTTTATAAGATCATATAATTTTTTTAATGATTTGAGTAAAAATTGATATATTCAACTCATCAGTTACTGGCACAAAAAGACTTAGCACTGGTTTGAGGCTGTTCTGTAACTGTTGATTCATTCTAAGTGTAATATGAAAACTATTACGTGTACCGTTTTAAAACTTTTTTAAATGTACTTGATAATATTACTATAAAACATTTTGTAATTTAGTTTTACTTGTCATAAAGCTTTCGTTGCTACTTAGTATTAGACGTGGAAACATGTAAATAGTGCTAAGACTTTATATAGCAATTAATTTTGTAAAAAATCATGTATGTTTTCTTAATAAAATAAAATAAAACTTCGTACAAAAATAACGAATTAAAATAAACATGTAAAATATTGGTAATGGTACGGAACCCTACGTAGCGAGTACTGCGAGTCGGACTCGTACTTGGCCGATTTTTAATTTTAAATGTTAGTTGGTTTCCCATCCCATCTTTTAAATCACGAATTCACTAAAACATCCACAATTTAGCTTAAGCTATCCATAGTCTGTAAGGATTTTCGGCTTAAAAATGGCAAGTGGCATCCCTAGCTAGAATGTTCCGATATATTTACGTTTTTAGCTTGTTCAAACGTCATTCCGGGTTCTGGTATCACGTTTAAATTATTTATCTTAAAGCTTATAAAACTACACTCTGCTCGGACCTCAATTCTCGCAATAAATTTACACTTTCATTTTGTTTTTATTTAATTTTAAATGAATCGTTATGATATCATAAACTGATTTTTGAAGTTTGGACCAATTAAAATTGGTTTGACGGTGGTTTGACGTTTATGAGAATACCATTTTGCAATTTTAACATATCGACTGGATCGTAACTGTATTATTGCCAGATTTAATTAGCAGAATCCACCTTCAGATCCACTTTAGGGTCTGTTTCATAGCTTATTAGGCAGTATTGTCGCTGCTTACTTTGTATCGAGTGACAGAGACAAAACATGCAAATCACCTATCCATTTATTTTATCTGCAAACTAATTATTATAATCCCCTCTTAATAATAAAAATATTAACACCACGGATACGTTTGAAGTTTGTTGAGAAGTGTAATAAATCATTCAGCGCCATACAACGCAGGCACCATAAGCACTGCCGGATTTCTGTAAGACCATGGTATCACTCCGGTTGATTCGGTATAAATAGTAAATACCATGTATTGCCACAGATTAATAAACAGTCGCTACGTAGCATTACGGAGTCTATAGGTCCCTACATCTGCCCACGTAATACGTTTATGGCAAACAATGTGATATCTTAATATTTATTATACTTAGCAATTAGTGTTAACCGTCAAAAAAGGGTAATAGGAGGTCTAAGCTTTAAGTAGTACCACGGTATCATAGAAAACCAGTTAACAAAGTAATTGTATTATTAGGCAGGGATAATATTCTATGCTTGTCAACGACTATTTAGTTATAAAAAAGTAAAAAAAAAGTAAGAAATATTATTTAAGGTTGGTTGGATCCAAATGGTCGGTTTGATAGAATGAAGTGCCCCATAGGCACATGATTAGTATAAACTAGATGTTGCCCGCAACTTCATGCGTGCAAATGGAAATCCGTACCGTACATTTTGCCGTTTCAAATTTCATCAAAATCGGCCAAGTTATTTCGGAGCCTATTCATTGCAAACATAATATTATAAAGAAAAAATCATCCCTCTTTATATAAAAGAGAAGAAGATGAAAAAGAAGGAGAATAGTAATATCTTTATGTATATTTCGACGACCTCTGTAGCTCAGTGGTTAGCGTGTTGGGGCTCAAGCCGGTGATCGCGGCTTAGAACCCGCCAAGGGAAAAAAGAAGTCTTCATTGTTCCTGTGTTACGACCCACGGATGTGTATTAAATATGTGTTTAAAATAATAGAAATCTATAATTACTATAAATTTAAAACATTTATTTCAATTATTAAAATACAATATGGAGCTAAAATATAAACTAAAAATTAATACTAAAAAAAAGAAGACATATCTACAAATATGACTATCTCAAAAATAACTATAAGTATAAAAATCTTAATTATATATTAAGATTGTATAGTACTAAAGTATAAAATATTGATCCTTGTCGTTGTCTCGTTCCCGTAAGACAAGTTTTTCGGGTACTTAGCACGGGGCTTTGACATGGGGTGAGGCGTCCAATGTCCATATTAAAAAACGATTTAATATTGTCGGTTGGTAAAGAAATTTCACGTCAAACTTTCTCGTAAATTACAGTGCAACCTGCAGACCGCAGTCAATATTTGAACAGGAGAGTGAGTTTGGTTGCTTTCGACGTATTCAAAGACTCGCAGCGGAATATAATTTCCCTATCGCCAATATTATTGCATTCATTCGAGTCAACTTTTTATCACAATATGTTTTCCACGCATCTTGGTAGCCATTTTACCCAAAAAATGATTTATTAAATTACGTATTCGCTGTATTTAGTAGGTATTATATAATGTTGAAAAAATATTTATTATGTTTTTGTAGAAATATTGCCTCTCAATTCAAATTAATCAAATAACTCGTAATAAGAGATTAATTAAATTAATTATTATTAATACTTATTTGGTAATCACGGTTCTGCGAAAAAGTTATTTTTTGTGTTTTTTGATTTAATCAAAATTTTTAGCTAATAAATTCAACTGGTTGCTAATAATTGTTTAAAAAATCGTAAGTAATAAGTAAAAAGTATGGAACTACAACAAATGACGACAATCGAACTACAACAATCGAATCATCACCTTGATGGTGATAAAAAAACGACCAAGAGATCCAGACCCAGAGTCGCCAGCAATGAAACGGTTGTCAATGTTGTTCACTTCAAATCATATTTGATTTCACCAAAAGGGCAATCCCGAAATACGCCGGATATATACATTTTGAGCAATAATGAAATCCAAAATATTAAGAATTTATTGTTTTTATACATAACAGTTTATAATAAATATATCAAGCTTATCATACAATCTTAAATATCGCATAACTCATTAATACGAGCTAACTTTTGGTATAAAGTTATATATCATATTATCGAAACACTATTAATCCAACACATTTTTATGTAAAAGGCAATTTTGAAGTAGAATGTAGACAGTTGTAATTAATGCTATGCATTCGTTTTGGACACTATCAGCAATATTATTCGCGTCGCACTTTCTAACATAGGCTTTATGTGAATGCTAACCTGCACTGTCCCTGGTGCCGAGGACTGACGCGATCTGAGGCCGCTCCTCGTTAATGACCAGCTCGTCCTGCTCGCTATACACGGAGTGCACCGTGGAGATGCAGGTCAGCCGCAGCTCCCCGCGCTCAAAGCTGTCTGGACGCACCATGAACGACAGCTGACTTATCGACGCAACCTGCAACGAAACTTCTAATAAGGTTTTCGTACTTATAATTACTTTGCTGCGCTCGGAAAAAAATGTTATTTAGAAGCAGTTTAATTGCGATACGATGCGCAAAAGACTATGTTCCTTTAGCTTCACATACGATCATTCGTAACTTTTTTCGCCCAATTGCGTAATTTATTTATTGCGTATTTCCATACGCAACGAGGTATGTCAAAAACTGGAAAAGACACGAAGAATGAACACGGAATCACGCATTTTTTCCCAGCTTTACTTATATTTAGATAAAATCCTCAGTTTTTTTAAATTTACAAGGATTTGACAGATTTCATTTAAATATGCGTTCTTAGTGTTTTATTTTTAGGTTATTTTAATTTGTTGTTTTCTCTTAATTTTAAATTCTTTTAATTCTAAATAGATAGCTACGTTCTTAATGTCTTTCCGAAATCATAGTTTTTCATAAATCGTCTGTCGCTTCCATAGAAAAACCGGAAATGTGAGAATTTAACACCCGAACCCGATACGACTTGCGTTAAATGTCTAAAACGAACTGATTGAAAATTTCAAAATTTTCAATATTTCGCGAAAGAAACAACAAACAACAACAACAAGGTTTTTGCAAAATTAACATCGCATGGAACACACCCACAATAATGATTCTGAAAGTATCATTATGTATTCTGAGTAACACACATCCATGTGGATATAGTTCAGAACATCAATAGCTAACTTCATGTTTATTCCAAGTTCTGTAGTTAACCAAAGATGGATCAGTGGCTTGATTTGAATAACTTAGAATATTGGATTTGCATGAACTTTTCGAGTATTGGTAATAGTTTGATTATTAGATGGAGTTCGATTGAACATTTAAAGTCTAAGCTCCAAACCATGATTGGTGAGGATGACCGATGGTCTTATTAAATGTTTTTGTATAACTTTCACAAGATATTGGAAGATTACTTTTAGATTTGGCGTCCGCCGCCGAATAAGCCATCATTATGTATGAGCGTAAGACTATTGTAGATCGATAGGGGCATAAAAGTTTGATATAAAACCGTTGGTCCGCCGGTTCTATGCTTGCCAGTTTTGATATTGACCAAAATGTGTGAAGTGCCCAGGATAAAGAAAACTCAGACAGCCCAGGATAAAATTATCTACTATGATGCTTACTGATTTTCGATCTGCCATCTTAAAAATAGACGATGTTTAGCAACATCATGGTAATATCTCTTTACAGACACATTTTACCTTAAAAGTATGTTCTACAATATGAACTATATAAAACTCTCTACAATTTATGCTATTAGCGTTTTTGCGACATATGGGGTTCCATAGCTGTCACTAGCCGAGTAACAAAGTAGTGTACGTCAAATATGTATTGAACGACAAGGAGTTAAACATAATTATAGAAAGTACTTTGTATGATTATGCTTCATAATTATTTTGTTACACTAGACATTCTGAAACACCTATATTTGAATATTGAAAAGATATCGCAAAAAAATATTTATCATTCAGCAGACTGAAATTTCAGATAAATGAAAATCTGAAAATATGAAATTAATTTTTATGTCCAACTGAATTTGTGGCGTAATTCTAATAAATTCTGATGTCTCAAGTATCAATTTACTTCGTAGAATTCGCCACTTTAAAATTAAAACTGGGTTGTACAAATTAAAAGCAATTGAAAATACTTTTAAGGATACTTCAAAGATACTGAAGTTTACGTCAATTAAGTATTTGTAAAGTTTAATGGCCCATCAAAGAGTAACCATACTTTGTCATAAATGGGCTTGCTCGACCGAAGAAATATCACACTCTCACAGAAAACAATCGTGAATTAGTAACGCCTGCGTTGTGCTTCGTCGATAGAGTAAGCCCGAGATCAAGGGTTGGGTTAGTAGAAACCAGTGCAAGTGTACTGAGTGTTAGTTTTTGTCACTGCTCGCCGTGAAGTAGTATAATTTGTATGGCATCGAAACAACGCACCTAGTGGCAAACAATAGTAACAATTCGATGCCACACAGATTGTAGTTAACTTCTTCACGGCGAGTAGTGACAAAAACTCGCACTCAGCACACTGGTACTTACTAAACCTCTGGTATTGCGGGCGGCAGAAAGCTCTTGCCATATTAAGGCGCCAATTCCACAACAAACCTTTTTAGATGTTCCAACAGTTGGGGTAGGATCCGTAGCGTCATCCTCTATAGCCAGCTCACTACTTCTTGGCGTAGGAAACACCACTGAGTCTTGGCTGGGCAGAATAGCACCGTCCTGCAAAAAACGTTTTACATAATATTACATTTAGACATTTCTGTGGGCTGTAGTCTAACTCGCTAGCCTGCTGTGATTAACGATTGCATGTTGGCTAACCCCTCTGCACCCTGTTGAGTGGGAGTCAAGCGGTCTATCTATTAGGCGCTCAATTCCAGAAGCCTAATTCTCGTAATTTACTTACACTTTTATTTAGCTTTTATTGAATTGTAAATGAATCGTCTTGATATCATAAGCTGCGTGCCTAGCAGGAACAATTGACAGTTGGGTAAACGTAACGTTATCGAAAGAGATTTGTATGAAAATTATGACAACGCCCGTACAATTGACATTCGATAACATAACGTTTACGCAGCTGACAATTGTTCCAGTTTGGCCTTCTGATTTTTGGAGTTTGGACCAATCAAAACGGGTAAGACATTGATTTGACGCTTATGAAAATACCAATTTTCAGTTTTAACATATCGAGACTAGATCGATCGTAACTGTATTATTGCCGGATTTAATTAGCAGAATCGACCTTCATATTGTTCCAAAATAACAACTTTTCTACTCTCTCCTCACACTTTACTAGTTTTTGACAGTCTTCATTTTGAGCTACCCTCCCGATTGATTTGTTTTGAATTTAATATTTCAAGACGTGTATATTTAGAACATAATCTTCAGTAATGAAAATGTTGAATGATTGAGGGAGAAAACTGCGTACTTTGTCTGTAGGGCTGTCAATCTCTGTCTTAAACCAATTAGAAGATAATAATTGTACGGAGCGTCTTGAATCGAGTTGCGAGTGCCTCGTGATTCAGTGTCTATTGTGTTTTGCATAAATTGCTGAGCGTTTCCTGGAATGTGAGTAATTACTATATATTATACCTTTTAGAAAATATGCGCGCAGTGAACATCTAGCAGTTCTAATAATATATCTAACTAGCTTTTTACAGCGGCGTCGCCCGAGTAAATATAGTATCGGGCATCTCACGGGAATACTGTACTTTTTGGTATAAAAAGTAGCATATGTTTTAATCCAGAGCCTAAACTACTACCACACCAAATTTCATAGAAATCCGTTCAGTAGTTTTTGCTCAAAAGAGTAACAAACATCCATCCATCCATCCATCCATCCATCCATCCATCCATCCTCACAAACGTTCACACTTATAACAGTATAGTAGGATGTTGTTTAATATTGTTAAGTAGGTGCTGTAACAATTGGCTAGACGGCTGAATTTTATTTATTGCATAAAGTCGTACCTGTGACGTCGCGGTTAGGTAAAAGTGTATGCAATATAAGGCTACAAGGACATATTATTAATATTATAAATATAGCCAAAACCTGCTTGGAGCAGGTTTTGGCTAGTTCGCCAGGGTTCAGCCATTGCGATGAGCGTTTCCGGTTATCGTACAGGATCCTCTTTTCATCACAGGTAATGATTCGATTTAAAATCCCTTCATTATTGTGCCGGTTGAGTAATGTAACGCAGCAGTCGACGCGCGTTTGAAACCAAAAACGCACTGTGTTTTCTTTTGCGACATCATATACACCATTAATCCTTCGAGACGTTTCTGCAGCACTGGTGCCACGGTGGAACTCGTACTCGAAAATAATACGATATTTCAAGTTGTCCATTTTGTAAACAGAGTGACGCAAAGAAAAAACCAAAAGAGGAAAAAAAATGAACCACGGTTTTACGGAAACACAAATGCATGAGTAAATAGCGGTATAAATTTTAAATTGGAATTCCTAACCAAAGAAGATATATATGAGATCAAAGTAGCTAGTACGTGAAAACGCCAATTTCATATATAATGACCTAATATAAAAAAGAGTGAACAGACTGACGACTGAAATATCTTATTCCCAATTTCAGATCAAATAAGAAAGTGGAGACAGAACTTTGTCAAACAAAAACTGAGGTCGGCTATTTTTGTATGTAGGACGTAGGCATTGCACGTGTAATTTACGCACTACATACATAAAAAACCACACACCGAGACAGTCGCCTTACGTAAAGACGTAGTTTCAGTACATGAGTGTGCGTGACACTATATTATACATAGCAAGGCGTAATTAAGACCATTAAGACCGGCCTTACTGTGTGTTTCGCAGAGATCTTCTTCACTTTTTTATTTGGTCTGAGTTCCCAATTTGATGTGGGACTCGATAAGGTTTAAAGTTCAAATCACCTGGATAGTATCGACGAAGGGTCCGAAGGCTTTCCAGGGGCTGAATATGATGTTGGTATTCTCGTCGCCCGGGGGGTGTCTGGGCTGTGGTATCTCGATGGACACCGCGGGGCTCGGCAGTATACGCTGCTGGATTATGGGCTTCCCTTGTATCTGTAACGGACGGGTCGGTTAGTATGTTAGGAATAATCACACTAATATTATAGATGCGAAAGTTTATTCTGGATAGATGTTCACCGCGACTTCGTGCGCGCAAAAATAGAACCCTCTGGAACCGTACATTTTGACGCGATAAAAAGAAGCCTTGTCCTGTGTCCTCTCCCGTCTACTCTACATCTGTGCCAAGTCTTATGAAAATCGGCCCAGTAGTTTAGGAGCTTATTGAAAGCAAACAAACAATCAAATCTTTCCTCTTTATGAAACCTATAAGTGTAAAAAAAAATCGTACCTACTTAATAAAGATACGAGTAATAATTTCGCAAACAAGTTATTAAAATTGAGATCCATCTAAAATTATTTTCATTTCAACATAAAATTAAGTGTAAATAAATGTAACATGAGAACGTTACTGAATTCCATTAGCGCTTCACTCCTGGGAAATGGGACGAAACGGGACGAAACGGCAAAATAGGATGAAAGGGGAAATAAGATGGAATAAGAAGACAAATTAAAGGAGTACGAGGTGATTGGCAATAATCGTAATTCCTAGAGCCGCACTGTGCTTTTGTTTTGAGAAGCATTATTTAATGCAACATCAACTTTAATATTTATAATATTCAACGGGTTTTGTAGAAAACTTTTTAATGCATTTCGTCGTTTGGTTACATATCCACAGTGTTGTGAAATTGTCAAATCTACGTGTTACGTTACGTGTAATGTTATAATAGAGTGTTATGTAGCACACTACCCTACTGCGAATCGATTTTTCTTACAAAGATTTTCTGAAGTTTCGAAATGCGAAACTTGTTTGTATATGTGTGTTTGTTACTTTTTAACGCAAAAAGCTCTGAACGGTTACACTGTTTTACAAAAATAGATTATTTTGTGCCTTTTGACTAACTACAATTTTGTAGTTAGTCAAAAGTTTGTATATAGTCACTTAATACGGTAACATACATGTTTGTTAAGTTAGCTCTTAAATATCTTAAACTTTAAATGAGACAATCTTGTATATATATATATATATATATATATATATATATATATATATATATATATATATATATGGGGCCTTGCACGATCTTGCTGACATTGTTGCTTGTGTGATGGTGGTGTTTGCACGATCTTGTTTCTGAGTGTACGCATAAGCAGTGTGGAGGAAGGAGGAGCTTTACTTATGCTTATGCGTGCACTCACACATTTGCTTGCAGGTTGTGGGTATTTTTTCGTAGGATATTGCTAGATATAATATTAATTAAATTGTATGCTATGGACTTCCGCAAAGTAACGCCTGATTTTATTAACTATGCAGGCAGTTTTGGGGGAGAAAAATCGATTTAGCTAGATCTTATCCCTGGGAAACTGCGCATATTTAAGCTATATGTGTTTTTTTCTTTCGTCGTGCAACAATACATCAATAATTTCGACTCTATTATGTCAGTCCGATTGGCAGATGGTATGCTTATGTATAATTTTTGCTTTGTTTGAAAATTCGGAATGTAGTGGGTTCGAATCCCGGTCAGGTAATTATTTTTGTGAATCTTTTTATCAGAATTTATTAGAGCTCCGAGCAAAGCGCGGTTACCCAGGTACTAGTTAGTATACATAAGTGACATGCCACCCCTATAGTCTTCAATAAGTCATAACTGGGAAATACGATCTAACTTTCAGTTTTAAGTTGTATATTTCGATTCAGCGAGTAATAAACTATAAGGGGCATCACAGACGGCTAAGATACAACAATATAATATTTTCATATTATTTACTGTAATATTGAATATATACAGGCATCATAATATTATTGTAGTATCTTCGCCGTCTGTCCTTAATTCTAGCACTACACTTTCATGTAAAAGGCGATTTTGATGTGGGCTATTATTATGAATGAATTAATATACTTTAAATCTAAGTTTTTTCCGACTTTCGACGAAAACGAACATCTAGTTAATATTTTCCTAAGAAAGAACGCCTTTTAATACAACGGTAATAAAATACAGTTGCTCAATTCGTTATTTGCATTTCTGACGAGGCTACAATCTTCAATATCTATTTGAATTGCAATAGATTTTTCCAGAAACGTTTTGATTCCATTTGCTCGTTCATTCGTCATATTAAGGATCGTCCGGGCGAATATTTCATTCGTTCAGTTCATACGCTTAGCTACCCGCTTTATGAGGATCATTACAGACAGAATTTATTGAAGTGGTTCAGCAAAATTTATTTATTTTGGGAGTTATACTCCATATTAATCGATTAAGTTATAAGTCTAGAGTTGAGACCCTAGACTGTAGGGTATGAAAATATGGAGATTAAAATAATACGTGAACATACTTTGTAACTAATTTCCGTGGAACGTTACCAAAGATTAAAGAAAGAGGAACATATAAACAGCTATATAGTTAGCTTTCAATTTGATTGCGCTACTACGAGTACAAGAGTACGCTGTATTCACAATTGTGTGGAAAAATTGTGGTCCGTTGAAGGGGCCGTTAAAATTTTGAAATTTGGTTTTGTTTATTATTATACAGTATTTTTGATGATACTGCCCAGAATTTGAAGTAAATTACGAAACCAACAAATAATTCCTCTTAGTGACAATCAGCTGTTAAAGTATAGGAATACCCAAATTACATACAAAAAGTACAGTTTTTACAGTATTGTACAGTTTAGTAGGTTAGCAATTAGACTGTCCTTATAATTGTATCGCATTAGTCATTTATCTTATACTTTAAACGAGACAATCTTGTATGTTATATATAATAATATTCTCGAAAACGGCTGCAAGTATTCCCATTAAATTTATTATGCAGGGAGTTATGGAGGAGAAAAATCGATCTACCTAGGTCTTATTCCTGGGAAATTGCGCATTTTTAAACTATATTTGTTTTTTCTATCGTCGTGCAACATTATATTATTAATGTTTTCGACTCTATTATGTCAGTCCAATTGGCTTGTCTGATAATTCAGAATGTGGTGGGTTCAAATCCCGTTCAGTTAAATATATTTTTTAGATTCTTTCTAACTGGTACTATTTATTATTTACTTACGTCAGGAAAAAGTACCACCACCAAATTCACAAGTAAGTTAACCTGCTAAGTATTCGATTTTCCCGACCACCCATTCCGTTTGTTCACGTTAGCTTGTCTCTTTCGACTTTTCACCGGTTTCACCGGGTATTTGTTGTTCTAGAATCGAGTGGCTATTCGAATTCAATGGAATTTTTCACTTGTTCGTTCTCTAGCGTCAGCTGCCAATAACGCCCGTTGGCAAACAACTGCGACAGAAAAACCAGTAGGGGGACGCTGGTAGATATTAACCATCGAAATTGTTTTGTGCAGATCATCTGTTGAAAATTTACGCGGTGACGTCAAATATACAGCCAAACTAGCTGCATCCTACTATTATTACTATTATAAACGTGAAAGTGTGTGTGGATGGATGGATGTATGGATGGATGTTTGTTACTCTTTCATGCAAAAATTACTGAACGGATTTTGATGAAATTTGGTATGGTAGTAGTTTGAGCTCTGGATTAACACATAGGCTACTTTTTATCACGAAAAAGTAGTGTTCCCGTAGGATACTGGTATGCCCCAATACTATCGTACCTAAGGAACATTTTGCATAAACCTTCTTCATACAATTAGTAAACTGACGTTAATTTGTGATGTTCTGTTATGTCTCAAATCTCGCGGTCTGTAGATGATAACTCTATAACTAATGTTGGTAATATTTTAAGGTTTAAACAGGGTGCTTTTTTCAGATTTTTTAATAAAAAATGTTTCAAGGAAAAGGTTTTTTTTCGGCTTCCTACTATTTTCAGAAAGCTAATAAAATTGGCTATAAACGGTTTCACATAGAAAAAACATTGGTCTCGCTGGGCGCTCAATCATTTATCTATCAGCGAGACCAATCATTTATCTTTGCCGTTTCATTAAAACTCTAACTTCTATACTCAGCTTCTATAGTTAAAAAAAAATATAGTGTCGTACATTCTTTTGCAGGCCTGGGTGTTAATAAGTTTATGACTTTCATATTTTAAAATATAGATTACATACTACGAGTAGTTCTTCGTAGGCTAAAGTTTTCTACTTGAGATGTTGATCATCTCAACTTTGGAACTTCGTACGTTTTAAAATATATTCCGAAGCATATCGTCGGACAAAATGTACGAAATTTCCTAAGCCATCAATAATATTATACGAAGGTCTTTCAGCCTTATGTAAAGGATAGTGTGGATTTCATATCGGTCGTTTTATATAATAGTTGGATTGTAAGTTTATCGTGTCTGTTAGTGATTGAGTGAACTCATCGCTCATAGTTTTCGGCACCGAACCATGTTAACTTATGTTTAGAATATTCTAGAAAATTTCCAGCTGAGGGATCAACTCTGAGGCCCGATTCTCGTATTTAACATAGACTTTCAACTTACCATCAATTCAATATAAATTAATCATACTGTTGTCATAAATTGCACGAAAGTCGGTATTCTACTACACTGTTTTAGTACATATTAAATTCCAACACAGTCATCTTGAAATTACATTGACTACATTTCATAATTAAAGCAAGTACAAAGACAGCTGTTGCTTGACGTTTGTACGATCCAGTGTTGCCAATTATTGTCAGTTAAGACGCCTCTCCTGCTCCTGTTTTTTTAAACACAGGTAATTTTTTAATTGGGGCGTGGCTATACCCAATGATTTTGTCTTCCGAGACGGACGGAAAATATTCACCGCGCGGTTAGAGAAGGGAAGGCAAAAAAAGTGATTTGTGCAAAAAAAAAAAAAATCTTTATGTTATGACATCCCCATATGTCAAAGAGAAAAAAAATCTAGTTGACGGTTCGGTTCGAGTCAAATTGGAGTCAAGTTTATAAATATACTTGCTTTTGCCCGCGGCTTCGCCCGCGTGGAATCGCGTTCTTGGGAGGACGGTAGCGCCGCGCATTGTAGTATGTCCCTGGATTTTAAATCTGTAGTATCTTCGAAAATATTAAATTAAATTACATTCTGTAAAGGGCCATATTGATCTATATTAAATGCACAATGTATTTAAGGTACTTAATTGGACATGGATTAATGCTGTATTGCTTAAAATCGCTTGGTAAATAAGCCTTTATTTCTCGTAAAAAGTAAATAATAAAAAATGGTTATTGTGGGTTGGTTATCCCTAAGAGATAGGTGTACAATATTGTAGTACATTATTTTGATCTATCTCGTAGGGTTCAATCAGCGTTTGCAATGTAAGCGCAAAAAAGCGTTTATTTACGACATTCAAAACCTCGAAAATTATCAGTGTTTCTCTACTATATTATGCATGTTATATACATATAAACCTTCCTCTTGAATCACTCCATCTATTAAAAAACTCGCATCAAAATCTTTTGCGTAGTTTTAAAGATCTAAGCATACATATGGACAGAGAGAAAAAGCGACTTTGTTTTATACTATGTAGTGAAGAGAATACCGTTTTCTATTTATCCGAACGAAGTATCCACTCTAGAAATACGGTAGTGCCTGGGACAGTTGATTTTTAATGTGGTCTGGTTGCCTAAGCACACACGGCATTCTCACAACACCAGGTCAGCCTAGTCCAGAGGAATGACTGGTCAATACGTCTGGGGCCAACCCTGTGCGGCTTTCCTCACGATGTTCTCCTTCACCGTTAGAGCGTCCGTACAATGTACTTGAGATCTGAAAAAGTCTCATTGGTACACGCCACAACCTGGGAATCGCACCTGCACTATCTTGAGTACGAATCAAACGGTCTACCCACTAGGCTACGGAGCTCTTTCCACTAAATAAACTAAGCTATATGTATTAAGCTCTAATAAATTAATAAGTATAAAAAATAAGTGTAAAAATATAATAATAAGTGTTGTAAAATAAATTAATAAGCGTAAAAATATAATAAGTGCTATAAATCGACGGTTGAAAGGTATTTACTTTTTAAATAATAACTTTTTTGTTTATTGTCATATAGCAATAATGAAAACAGATATGAAAAGGAAAAACACATTTTTTTAGGGTTCCGTAGTTCATGTCTCATAACCCTTAAGGTTTCGTCATGTCCGCCCGTCCGTCTTGGGCTCACCGCCCAAACGGTTAGTGCTAGTAAGATGAAACTTTGCATGGATATGTGTGTTTACCACGTTGACAAAATGCTAAAATAAATTCACGTTCGGTTTTCACGTTAAGTGACGATGATTTTTTTTTCTCGCGTCTACCCCATAGTGTAGGGTATCATTAGATAGGTCTATTTAAAACATTGAGAGGTTCCTCAGACGATTTTTTGATTTAGGAACTCGGTAGTTCATGTAGTAAACTTTAAAGGATAACTATAACGGTATAACTTTGTTAGTTTAGGAGTTATAAATGCCTAACTTGTAACTTCACACAACAATAACAAAATAGTAAGTAAACAACAACAAAATATTAGTATTTAATGGTACGGAGCCCTACGTGCGCGAGTCCGACTCGATCTTGGCCGTTTTTTAATTTTGCGTTGTTTTACTTGATTCTTTATAAGAGTGTGAGTTAATGCTAGTGATGTATAAATAATAATTAGTACCTGGATAACCGAGCTTTGCTCGGAGCCCTAGAAGATAAAAAAAAAAAGAATAACAAAAATATTTTACTGGGGTTCGAAGTTCGAACCCACCACATGCCGAATTTCCGAACATCGTAAAAATTAACCAAGCTACCAATCCGACTGACGTTATAGAGTCCAAATTATTGATATATTGTAGCATGACGAAAGAAAAAATATATATAACATAAAAATGCGCAGTTTCCCAGGAATAAGACCTAGCTAGACCGATTTTTCTCCCCCAAAACTGCCTGCATACTAAATTTCTTGTAAATACTTGCAACCGTTGCCGAGATTACGATTATATATATACAAGATTGTCTCGTTTAAAGTATAAGATTAGACAAATAATAAAGTAAAGAATGACATAAAATGTGTTTCAAATTGTCGCGTATAACGCGTAACATAATCGCATAACAGCAGTCGCCATTTTATCGAGAGTTAACGTTTCTTTTTATTTAGAGGTACAAAAACATATATAACTTAAAAAGCGCAGTTTCCCAGGGATAAGACCTAGCCACACCGATTTTTCTCCCCCAAAACTCCCTGCATACTAAATTTCATGTATATGTTATTTAAAGCAAAACATAAACAAAACTATTAACAGAGAATCAAAACAATTTTACTCATGAATAAACACGAAAGAATATTATGTCCATTGGCTAATCAACGCATCCGTCAATGATTCGTGTTCATTTAAGCCATTAAAATAAATAGGTAGATAAAAAATACTTTATTCAATCATTTTAGACATTAACACAAAATTTATACAATGACACCACATAATACTATAAAAAATAATTGAAAAAAAAAACAACGATAACGAATAACAAAAATGGTGCCCAGAAATGCCTAAAACCGAAATGGAGTACCACTTAGGCTCAGGTACGACACCCTCTGCAAATGACACTCATGATGACGTAAGCCTAAGGTTGACACCGACATAAATTCAAACGTCGCGTCGCGTCAGACATAATATCTTTCTTAAAATTATTAATAACAAATTTGCTCCGGAGCAAACCACGGATTTGTTTGCCAATTTAGGAGTTTCTCCCTAAAATTTGGGAAAAAATCCTCGAGGATTTTTTAGGGTTATTTTTAGAGGTTTGTATTTTCTTGTTTTTAATTAAATTAAACTACTGAACTAATTGTTCAAATTTGTTGTTGGTCCGCTCCGGACCAAATATGTACGTGTGTAAACAACAATAATTTGAATTTTTATTGTCAATTATATCAAAGCACGTAACGACTAGCCCCGTGAAATCAAGTCGACCATCATGTAAACAGAGTCCGGCGTGCACCACGCCGCCCCACACAGCATGGAGAATAGAGGTAAGGAGTACCACCTCTCTAAGGCAGAAAAGCTAAAAAGTGTCCGACAAAAGTAATAAAATAATAGTTCCAAAACTGGCCATAATGGCGCTAGAGTGGCAAGGGTGTTGTGCTTGAAGATAGAATTTTTGATGACTATGACTAGTTTTTAGTAGTTAATTCAGTAAATCATGAATATTCTAATTACTCGTATAGTCGAAAATATTTTTATATATAAAACCGAAAAGGATCCCAAGATTTAATTATCCGTTTAAATTTTGCCGCTTTACACCCTTGCGTCTGTAGCGCCCCCTATTTAACGCAATTTTACGGACACTTTTCATGTATGGTGATGGTACTCCTTACCTCTATTCTCAATGCCACACAGGTCTAGCCGAGCAGACATAGCAGCGAGCTGTCATTCTTGCACCTAAGTTTTAATGACGATTCTTTACGTTACTAAATACTAAATACAATTCTTTGGTATACTGCAAACACCCTAACGCAACGGAAAACGAATTCCGAATGTTACCGAGGCTAATGACTGTGGGACGAATTAAACACAAAGAGCAGGACGAGACGTGAATATATTTTATGTGACGTTTTTTTATTCAGCCCCGACACAAAGGTGAAAATCCTTGCGTTTTATTATAGAAATGTGAAAAGAATTACGAAATATTTTGATAATAATATTCAAATACTCGGTTTTGTATTTTTAAGCGTGATTTTTTAAATTCAATTTATCTAATGAGTTTAAACATAAATGGACATGGCATATTCGTTATCAAAATTAAATGATGACCAAAAATAACAATAGAAATTATTCAGCATAGGTATACTCGGTAAATTAATTTAAAAAATATATAAACAAACAACTATGTAGTTAAAAAAATAGTCTAAAAGTCCTTAAATCGTTTCATATTATACCCAGCTAAAGTAATGACATACTAGTTAGTTGTTGCCCACGACTTCGTACGTGCAAAAACAAATCCCGAGTAACCCTATATTTTGCTGTGATAAAAGTAGAGCCTAAGCTACTTACCACTACTACCACAAGAAATTTCATTATGATCCTTTCAGTTGTAATTGCGCAAAAGAGTAATAAACATCCATCCATACTTACTAACTTTCGCGTTTATAATATTAGTAAGGATAATAATAAACAAAAATTAAGTCACACAACACAGTCAACAAAATGTACGTGCCAGACGCCATCCTGGATAACCCGCAAATCATTTCCACAATAATATTTCCATTAGCCTCAGATACGCCATTTATTATGATATTATCTCCGTTGCTCGCGGCTAATGCTTGATTTACATGTGTAGCTTTATGCTGTACGGCGAGTCGCTTAACATTTTCAACATTTTCGTTTGGAAAAGTGCCTAGAAACCTAGCCGAATTGTCATTTACACAGTCGATTTTCGCCGTAAAGCGAAATCGTGCGACGAAAATCGGCCCATGTAAACCCCGTATAAATGCCACATCTTGTGTGGCATTTATACGGGCGACTAAAGCTGCAGGATTTCCGCCGCACTGCGAATGGCAAACCGGCGAGGCAGCAAGTGACTAAAGACGCATGCCCCAAAGTTGAGGATTTTTTGCTTTGGCAGCACGGCCAAATGCAGCGGGTGACTAAAATCGACCGTGTTTAAAACGACCAGTTGCTGGTCACCATTTTCGAAGGAAAGTGACTAAATCCGCATGCGATTTACGGCCCATTTCAATATAACCTAACCACCACCAATAACTATTTGTTAAAAACGTCAAATTCACGTCACCTCGATTTCAAACAATGATTATACAATCAATGTTTGAAATCGAGGTGACGTGAATTTGACGTTTTTTCTAGTTTTTGGTTTGGTTTCCATCATGTTAAGCGGAAGTATTTTGGTGTACCTCACGTTCATATTGAGAGGGAATGACAAAAATAAAATCTTTTTACGATACGTCAATTGACAATTTCTTAATAATAACGTCCTTGTAACAATTATTTTTGAACACAAATTCCTACCGGGTACGAAATTCTTCACGATTAATTAAATTGTGGAGTGTAGTCTTCATAACGCTTAAAAGTCCTCAATGATTCAAGATGTAAAGACCCCTTGAATGTATGGAAATCAAGTTTACATCATGAACATAAATCAAATAACACAGCTTTAAAATAAATCTTGCTGGAGAAATTATACTTTACCTGGAGATTTCTCCATATTTATTTCACCACTTAAATAAAACCACATTAAGACGGTACGTATAAGATATTATATAGTTATATATCTATGGTAAAATATAAGGAATATTATTTTGATATTATGCATTTATAATTACAGCTATATTTATGCGTTGAGGAGTCAGTGAAATGTAAAAAAACATGTCAAAATTGACCAATGACGCCATCGACGACGACGACGCCGCCAGCGATAAGCCGTGTTCACATTAACCAATTATAGTACGCCACTTTGACATATTAATTATAAATTATAAACTAGCTTTTATACGTAGCTCCGTCTGCGTTAATGTTTCCCACAGGAACACTGTACTTTTTCGGGATAGAATAATCCAGAGGTTAAACTACTACCATACTTTTTCATCAAAATCCGTTCAGTAGTTTCGCGTGAAAGAGTGACAAGCATCCATCCATCCTCAAAAACTTTCATATTTATAATAGTAGTAGGATAGTCCCGTACTACTAATTAGTATTACTCAGTAAAAGTACGTTATTTAAGAAAACCTTAAACGTAACAACTTTTTTAAAAAAAATCTGATGTAGGAAACGCGAGACGAGCTAGTAAATTATATAATTAACTATTATATAGTAATACGAAAAAAATAAACCTAGATCTCAAAGAAAAGAAACAACGTAGGTAGATAAATTACAATTTAAAATAAAAATGTAGTACGGAGACAGTAGGGCTTATTTTGTGAAATTTTAATAACCTTCGGGAATCGACCGTCGCGTCGCCCGCGCCCACGCGCGACGCCACCGTCGTCCGTTCTGTTTAACCTTATGAGAATCTGGAACCCTGTCACAGTTACTGACTTAGCTGTCGGCTATTTTATTTACTTGTTAGGCTACGTGCCCACGAGTGTTTTAAGTGGTCGCGACAGAAAATAGAATCAGCTCTATAGTATTAGCGCAGAGTTCTATTTACAGTGCTATTTTTTTGTCGCTAATGGAAACGAGGGCTAAGCCCAAGCGCGTTCACCCGACTACGTAAATTATATAATGTTTAATAGCCTGAATTACCCAGGCTATTGTTACGAATCTATTGACTCCGCATTCATTAAAATCGGATCAGTAGCTTAGGCGCTACGGAACAAACATACATACATAGACTATCAAAATAAATACACTTTCTATTGGCTTTGCCGAAGTTAATATTATAAGACACATGAAGTAGATAGGTTTCAGACTATTTTATTTATAAGCACATTACTTCGTTTATAAAATGTCACAATATGTAATTTTTTGTTAATTACATACATTATTTGATTTTTTTACATTGTGAATTAACACTTTAAATAATAATTATAAGATAATATATTGACATAAAAGCTTATCGCTACTTTTCCTGACAACAATGAAAAATATAAAACGAATTTCCAGTTCCCACTAAAAGAAGAAAAACTAACCCTTTTGTAATTTAAGCTACATTTTGTCATAACGCTTTGAACTAAGAACTATTTCTATTACTTGCATTCCTTATCAAACCATGCGTTAAGGAAGATTACAAGCTAAAATGTATTTTCATACGCCACAGACAGACAAACTTACTATTATCTTTTTAGTTCATGAAATCAATCAAAACAATTTTTTATTTCGATATAGGTTATTAAATAACCCTCACGGAATTGTCCCTCCGTGATGCCTACCACCGGTCCGGCAAGAAAACCGGCGTAAGAAACTCGCACGGAGCCATCTTTTAGGAAAAAGTCGGAAAGTTGTACTTCAAATAACATTCAATTTAAATAAGTTAGTTAAATAATATTAATTTTTACAAAAAAATGTGTAACTCTACAAATAATTGAAATTAAAAAACATTGTAACATTGTAATAGTGTAAAGCTTCGAGGAATTTGTACGATTGATAATTAGTGCACTAACCAAAATAAAATTTGTCATAAAAAATGTAGGTATTCCTCTTAAATTTTTAAAAGAAAATTATATAAAAAACAAAGAAAAAATGAACTTAATTAAGACCCTAAAACGAATAATTGTTACCAAGAATGAAGGACAAAAACTGTTTTTAATTTGGGTTTAATAAAATTACTTAAGATTTAAGAGAAATTCTTGTTTTGTCATTAAATTACGGAACTCTGGCAGTCCGAACGAAATGTCAGACGACACCCGCCCTCTACGTGCTTTGTTTATGAAGTACGTTTCCGGAATTGTACAGTCCTACAAATGTAATAAATCAAGTATTCGATTTCACTTCGAAAAAAAATCTTATCGGTATGTACTATCGAGCAAGTTCCCGCTCGACCAGCCAGTTTAATACGTACTCACGTGTAAATAAGTAATTATAACAATATCTACGCTTTCACACCACGTCAATCTGGTCCCGTGGTAAGTTCTCGAAGAACTTGTGTTACGGGTACCAGACAACGGAAATATTATATTTAATACTTTTTACATACCTATTTAATCACGACTTTGAAATTTTAAATCTAAATATTTAAATTTAAATCTAATCTATTTATTTGACTTTATCTAATAATATTGACCTTATTTATATACTGACAATATTATGAAGATTCATTACTACTTTATTAGGTGACATTTTTCTATTGAATCTTAATTATGAAATGTGAAATGAAATTACTATATTATTATAACTTAAATTTATATTTGATGATAGTTTTATTAAATAATAATATTAATTGTAATGTGAACTGAAATTAACCTTTATTTAAATGCATATTATACTTATTTTCAATTAACTTGGATTTATATTTGATGATAATATTATATTAATTGTGTTTCAAATAAAATAATGTTGTGCATGACTGTAACAGATACAAACACTATGAAGTAGTTATTAATGTAAACTGTAAATGTGTGTGTTTGTATTGTTGATATGCCTTATAAATAATTAAATATATTTAAGATTTTTATTATATTATAATACACATAATATTTAATACACATCCATGACCCAGGAACAAATCGCTGTGTACCTTTGAAAATATTGTCTTTTGATATACTGTTACTTCTGAGAAGTTACTCATATTTAAGAGTACTAATAATAATAATAATCTGTCTTAGCCGATTTCGACTACAGCGACTGCTGGACGGGCTCAGCAGCTGGCATCTCACTGCTCCGCGCGGTCGTGTGAACGCATATGGCTGCTATAGCCAATTTTGGCCTTGACGGTCCTTGAGCACTTCGGGCAGGTGAGTACGCCGCTGTAACAATTGTATATTAAATCCGTTGGTGGTCTGGCCTTTTAACTCGTCTCTCTTAGCGTCGAGTTCGTCTTGGCGTAAATTTTCAAAGGCATTGATATTTTGCCTTACAAGACGTCTCCACTCCGAGCGCTTTGCAGCTACTGACTCCCACGTCAAAGGGTCAATACTGGAATTCCTCACGTGTCTCTTAAGCACATCCTTGTACCGCATGAACTGCCCGCCATGCTTGCGCTTGCCTTACGAGTACTATTCATTTATCCAATAAAAAAAACAGTCGTCTAGCCTATTGTATCGCTGTCGAAATTTTCATACAATTCTCTTTCGATAACGTTACGAATAGTTGTCGTACGTACGTTACGAGTAGTAAATCTCTTTGTATTTGCTGTAAGTAAACTAAATTATGTAGGTTAAATACACTAATGTTGTAAAAGTATTTTTACTTTTTTGTGACTACGAAATGCATATAATTACAAAACTACACATAAAATCCTAATTTTTTTACTTTCACAAGTTGTAATACCTAATATTTCATAATATACAGGGTGTGGCGTAATTAATGGATAATCCTTCACCTGCAGCTGGAGAATATCATAACGAATCAGAAAAATACAATTCATGTTTAGTAAAAGTATCATGGTTTTTTAGTTATCGGCCATTTTTTTTAAATTATGAAAATTTTACCCTTGCTCACTAATTTTGTTGTCACAGTCGCAAAAACATGAATTATCTCTATCATGTTAACACACCCGCGGAATATGCAGAAATGCATTTTATTTACGGTCAGTGTGGTGGTAATGCAAGTCAAGCCGCAGAACTCTATCGAGCAAGGTTTCCTAATGCCCGTCATCCTGATTACCGGGTATTTCCAAGAGTGCATAATGCGTACAAGGTGTGTATACAAATCGAGACATTGCACTCGATGCGCGGTATGTCCAGGTTAAAAGTCCAAATCACTAGCAATAAACAAGTACGGGGTTAGAGCACAAGATCAATATTTGCATCATGGGATTACCAAGTCCATGTCACTGAGCAAAATCAAGTCCGAGGTCACAGCACTTTATCAATAATAATAAATTCTTTCTTACTAACAAAACGTATCTCTTGGAAGTAGTATGGTAGCACACTGACTCTAGCAACCCTCTAAAACTAGTATCACTACGACAAACAATTATGATAGTCTTCTGTGTGTCTCTTTCACCCATTGCATGAAAGAGTGGGACAACTTTTCCGTCTTTTGTTTTTCGTCGTCGGAGCAGGTAATGAAGCAGGTACAAAAAGTTGGGTCTGGGTCTTTCGGTGGGACTGGAAGAAAGAAGACAGGAAGACAGAAGACTCAAGAGTCAAGCTTCAAGAGGCAAGACTCAAGAGTGAAGAGTCAAGGCGCCACCCAACCGCCTTTGCCGCCCGACCCGTGCCGTACCGTGTCTCGCGCCGCGCCGCGATCGCCGCCTACCGGACGATTCGTGCGACCGCTCGCATCGTCCGTCTCGCTTTTTAGTGCGAGCCTTCTGCTCGCACACCCGCCGCGAAGTTATCGCCGCGTTAGGACGAGCGTGCGACCGGTCGCATCGTCCGTCTCGTTCTTAGCGCGAGCCTTCTGCTCGCGCTCCGCCGCGTCTCGTTCGCGAACACTAGCGCCTAGTGTTTAGCGCAACGTTAGTGAGTGAGTGAGTTCCAGCCGCCCTAGGAACAATTGTAAGTACCGTGACACGGTTAGGCACACTACACGAGGAGTTTTCCTCCCTACACACCTCCCCTCCCGGTCGCCGGGAGGGGCTGTATCCCCCAATATTAATTAGAGAGCAGAATTTCATTTCATTTCACAACCAGGATAAAACTTCCTAATTATGGCCGACGCCTTAATTAGGAAGTTCCTTGAGTTCTTGAAACTAGAAGTCCCAGATGTCGCGTCCAAGTGGGAACGCTTCGTGCGCTTGCACGAAGCTGACTCACCGGCGTCGCCCGATTGCGACGCCCCGCTAATTCCGGCCGAAACAGAGCCCTTATCATCTCCTTCAGAGATGTCTTGCTCAGAGCAAGAATCCGACCGTAGTGAACAGGGCGAGTTCACTACCGTCAAATATAAGAAGACGAAGAAGAGGAAGCGCCCAGAGGGCACCGCCTCTCCAGTCCTATCTTCCCCGACCAAATCGGTCCGTAAAAATAGAAAAACCGTGCAGGCTCATGGCTCCGCGACCCCCGTTACCTCAACGGCCCCTCCGGCCTCCCAGGCCCCTCTGGCCACCCAGGCCCCTCTGGCATCCCAGGCCCCTCCGGCCTCCCAGGCCCTTCCGGCATCTCAGGCCTCTCAGGCCTCCCTGGCCCCTCAGGCCTCCCAGGCCCCTCAGGCCGTCCGTACGCCAAAAATGCCCCCTCCCGTAATCATACAGGAGAAGGCCAAATGGAATATAATTTCTGCGGCAATAAACGAGCAAAAGCTTCGTTACTCTTCTGCGCACACGACCCCCATAGGGATCAAAGTGCAAGTTAAATCGTCGGAGGACCACCGCCTCCTCACCGCGTTCTTACGCGCAAAGAACATAGGCTACCATACCTATGCCCTTGAAGACGAGCGCCTTCTGCGCGTCGTCATTACAGGAGTCGATAAGTGCCTCTCCACAAAAGAGGTACTCATGGACATCCAGTCCCAAGGTTTTCCCGCCTTAGAGGTACATCGCATGTACCACCCTATAAAAAAACACGAGTACAATATGGTACTAGTAACCCTCCCTCTTACACCAGAGGGCAAGGATATCTTCAATATCCGAGCCGTCTGTCATATTACGGGCATCCGCGTCGAGCCCCCCCGTAAAAGGGGCATCCCTGGCCAGTGCCACCGATGCCAACTTTACGGGCACTCGGCACGGAATTGCCAAGCTAGGCCGCGTTGCGTCAAGTGCCTCGGTGACCACGGCACCTCTGACTGTCTCCGTAAGAGCCCAGCTGAGGAGTCCGAACCCCCCAGCTGTGTTCTCTGTAAGTCTAAAGGACACCCCGCCAATTATAGAGGGTGCAAAAAAGCACCCAAAGTAAAAAAGCGTAGTGCACCGCAGACTAAAAGTGCCCCCCCCAAACAGAGATTCGTCGCTGCCCCCCTACCCTCCCAATCTGCATGGTTCAAGCCCGCGCAGAAACGTAGTTCGGAGCTAGCGGTTTTCCCCGCTCTCCCCAGTAAGGCCATGCCCTCCGCGCCCGTAGCGCCTAAGGCCACGCCCCCTCCGACTCCCAGCTTCACTGCAGACCTCTCTTTCGTCCAGCAGTTTTTAAGCAACATCGGGCCTATTGACCCGATGGAGCTTTCTATTTTAGCGACAAAGCTAAAAGGTTCGGCCACAGACCGCATCCAAGCTTTGTCAGACCATCAGGTCTTGATCCGTCAGATCAAGGCCCTCTCCACAAACGGTAATTAATGGAGCCCTCGGGAAGGACAAAGCCGCACTCGTTACGCGTAGTGTCGTTCAATACGAACGGCATTAGGAATAACATTAGCGAAATTCGCGATTTTGTAAGCAGCCAAAATGTCGATATTCTTCTAGTGCAGGAGACTTTCTTAAAACCTAGCATGAGGAGCCCTAAAATAGCTAACTACAAAATAGTCAGAAACGATAGAACTCGATCCCGACTCGGAGGTACTCTTATCTACTATAAAAAATCACTACATTGTATTCCACTAGAGCCACCGCCATTGTTAACTTTAGAAACATCTGTTTGCCATATTAGTATGTCCGGCCACGGACCCATTGTTATAGTAAGCGCGTACTTAGCGTGCAACAAAGAACTCCATTCAAGCGACCTACAGGCGCTATTCAATTTAGGTAACGCTGTCATCATTGCCGGTGACTTTAATTGCAAACACACCGAGTGGGGCAATGTTCATAACAATAGAAACGGCACCATCCTTTGTAATTTAACCGACACTTTAAATTTTGCACTATTAGCCCCCACCGACCCCACTCGCTATGACACCAATGAAAACATCAACGGTGTCATACGCGATCCTAGTACGATAGACATAGCCTTAGTTAAAAATGTTTCTCTCAATATCAATATTGAGACTCTCCACGAGCTTAACTCAGACCACAGACCGGTTATGATTACACTCGGTAGTCTTAACCCCAATACTTCTAGTACTAGGAAGATAATAGATTATAAATCACTAGCGGAGAACATTAAAGTCCTTCATTCTAGCCACTTAGATAAAATCCCCGATATATAGATAGTAAAGAGACAGCCATAGAGCCGCCTCCCACTTGACCGATCACCTGGTAGCGACCATAGAGAACTCATCTAGGGAGGTGCCAACGACCCCAAGGGCCGTTGGCCCCTCCCTGAGGACATAAGGGAGTCCATCAGACTCCGAAATGCGGCTAAGCGCACATATGATCGCTACCCGTCGGAAGAGTGGAGGAAAGCCCTCCGTCACTACGAGAGGGAAGTTAAGTTTAAAATCAAACAGCACAAAGCCGAGAGTTGGGATCGACTTCTCAGTGATTTAGAACCGTCTCACGTGGCGTACTGGCCACTCGCGAAGGCCCTCAAAAACAACACGGAGAGCGACATGCCTCCGTTAGATAGACCTAACCGTCCTCCTGCATTCGAAGACATTGACAAGGCCGAGTGCCTAGCTGATAATTTCGAACAACAGTGCCGGCCGAGTACTCTCCCGATTGAGCCCGTGCACCTTAGCTTAGTTAATAGCGAGGTCAACAGCCGACTCTCGAGGCCACCTGACGTAGACAGGGTGAGGATGGTGGACTCGGAGGAGGTCAGTGACATTATTAAGTGTATGAATGCCAAAAAGGCCCCAGGCCTCGACGGTATTTCAAACAAAACACTTAAAATGTTACCGTCCGAGCTAATTCAACTCCTAGTGAACATCTTTAACGCCCTCTTAGTAGGATGTTCATTTCCAGACATTTGGAAAGTAGCTATTGTCATAGGTATCCACAAACCGGGGAAACCCCGGAAGGTGCCTGGTAGCTACCGTCCAATAAGTCTCATTAGCTCCCTAGTAAAGTCTACGAAAGAGTTATTAAAAGGCGCCTTAATGACGTCATAAACCGACAAAAACTCCTTCCAGACGAGCAGTTCGCCTTCCGCGAAATGCACAGCTGTCCCGCTCAAGTACACCGCTTAACGGAGTACATATTATCTAGCAAAAACGCCAGGAAGACGACATGCGCCGTATTCTTTGACATTGCAAAAGCTTTTGATAAAATTTGGCATAACGGACTGTTATACAAACTCTATCAAATGGAAATACCCGATTATCTCGTCTTACTAATTAGTAACTTTTTTAAAAATCGTAAATTTCATTTCCGCGTAGAAGGCGCACTGTCGTCGCCAAGATATATGGAGGCGGGAGTTACCGCAGGGCTCGGTCCTCTCGCCCTCCCTATATAACCTGTACACTAGTGACATCCCCAAACACGCTAAGGTGCAATTAGCTATGTCGCGGACGACACAGCCCTTTATTATTCAACACACGAGCCCGTACCGGCGTCTAAAGTCCTCCAGGAGTCAGTTACCGCTCTCGGTAATTGGTTCTCCAAGTGGAGAATAGAAGTCAATCCCGATAAAAGTCACGCATTCAATTCAATGGTAATAAATCAGCGGGGCGTAAGTGCCCCCGTAAAGTAATGAGCCCTATTAGCCTGCACGGCAACATTATCCCTGAGGTCTCTCAGGTCAAATATTTAGGCGTAGTACTAGGCAAGTCGATGACCGTTTTCGAGTCACATCAGTAACACACTGCGTAAAGCGAAATTTGTACTCTACAAATTATATCCGCTACTTAATTCGCGAAGCAAAATGTCCTTAAGACATAAGCTTACATTGTATAAGGTTTGCATCAGAACGATACTCACTTATGCGTGCGTCTCCTTCGCACAGATAAGCGAGTCTCAAATGGACCGCTTGCAAAGAGTCCAGAACCGGTTTCTACGCATGGCAACAGGCGCCCCCTGGTACATGCGTAACATCGACTTGCATAGGGACTGCGAACTAGTCACCATTAAAGCCTATATCAAGGAACTCGTAGAGAGATTCTTTGATAAAGGCAAAAACCACCCAAACCCCCTTATAAAAAAGGCACTGGACTACAACCACGACGCACTGACTTTCCGACACCCGCACAAACGGCCTAAGCATATCTTAGCCGATCCCGTTGACCCGATCACAAAATACGTAACGTACTGTGTACAGTTACGTAAACACAAATCACACGCACCCGCGTCGCTAGCATTGCACCGGGGTCGACGCCGGCGCCTACCCCGATGTCCCACATCCGACACGACAACACGTACAGAGTACAGACCGACCCTAACACGGGACCGGACCCGAACCCGAGTTCGAGTTCGCATCCCAGTAGTCTAGGTACACTCCTAAATAGTGTCCGCGACCGCGATATTGATATAGAGAGCTCTACCAATACCGCGAACCTCATCGACATTAGGACTTACGCGCGCGAGTCATCCCGACCGTACGCGGAAGGGGAGAGGGACGGCCCTCTCAGTACCGATATCGATCAAATCGAGAGCTCCTCTATCGCGATAACTCGCACGCCGCTAGTCTCTGCTACCGCGCGCGAGCAACCTCACTCATCAGCGAGTGAGGAAGGGGTCGGACCCCTCAGCAGGAGAGACCCGCGTCTCCCCTGTCAAAATAATAGCTTCTAATCCGTAGCTGTCCCCAATATCCGGTTTGAACATCACCCGGGTGATGTTAGGGAGGGTCAAACCCTCCCATCGTCTACCACCAAACAAACTAGCCACCAGGCTAGTTATAGTCCGACTTAGCTACAGCGGTCTTAACCCGACCCTTAGCATAGACCCGTTCGAAAAAAAAAAAAAAAAAAAAAAAAAATCTTTCGGTGGGAATTTTGCTACGAGTTGAATAGCTTTGCTTTGTCCTTATTATAAAATGTATAATGTGATAGTGAAAAAGATATTATAAATATAAAAAAAAGAAATAATCAAAATATTTTCTGAGACGCATGTTTTTAGGAAAATAGGCCTTCATCAAAGTCATTAGGTAATCACTTTGAAATCTAAGGGTAGAAAGGTATAACACATGGTATTTAAATACCATGTGTTATACCTTTCTACAATCTCAATTAAATATTATAAATATTTGTAAGCTGTTCAGTCAAGTCCCCATAAATTTTTTTTATGATATGTGCGATCAAACACAAAGAAAAAAAGATTTGAAAGAAAAAAACTTATTTTCGGTAGCATTTGTAAAAATAAAATAGGCAACAGCATAAAAAAACATGATACATTTGATAATACAACTATTCAAGTATAATAAATAAAAACCTGATAGAGATAATTCATGTTTTTGCGACTGTGACAACAAAATTAGTGAGCAAGGGTAAAATTTTCATAATTAAAAAAAAATGGCCGATAACTAAAAAACTATGATACTTTTACTAAACATGAATTGTATTTTTCTGATCCGTTATGATATTCTCCAGCTGCAGGTGAAGGATTATCCATTAATTACGCCACACCCTGTATAAAAAAAATATGTACATGGAAAATACCCAATTGTTCCTGCTTGGGCTACAGAGTATAGCTTCCGCGCAGGCAAGATAATATTCTTAATGACGAAGCTGAAAATTTACCATGACTGAAATCCTTGCGAATTCACGTCTAATTTAAGAAATGGAGGATTTAATTCCACGCATGCACTAGATGATTCGTACAAATTGTACAATCACGAATTGTCGAATTTGTACGTATATTCACCACGCCCACAATGTACAGCTCAATACAAATCGCTTTACAAATAAACGCGCGAACTATAATGCGGGAACATTTCGGGCCAAGCCTTTGATCTACCGTTTCGGTTTCAACAGTAAGTGTTAATATTGTGTGTGACCCAAAAGTACCTACGATATTTCAGAAATCATAAACTAGCCATAAATGTAAGTTGAATAAGAAGTTCAATGTTCATTTTTTTAATTTTATAAAATATAGAAAAAATTTGTTTGTTTGTTTGCATTTAATTATAGGCTCCGAAACTACCTCCTGGACCGATTTTAATAAAATGTTGCATAGATATAGGCTACTTTTTATCCCGAAAAAGTAGTGTGTTCCCGTAGCATACTAGGCGTATTTACGCGGGCGGAGCTGCGGGCAGCAACAAATACAAAAAATAGAATAAAATCAATATTTAAGGGAGCTCTCGGAATCCATACAAGAAACGAAATTTTTTTTTCCGTTTTGTACGAAACCTACGTGCGCGAGTCCTACTCGCACTTCGTCGTTTTTTTATTATAAAAAATCTTTGAGTTAACAATCAAGTATCAAGAAACCTTGATATATGTTCACCAGATATTGCATCAAAAAGTGTTTAACATCAAATTCATACATCGTCACTTAATTTCGCTTATTAACCTGGGAAGAAAACAGAGGAGTGTTGTGTGTCTGTTCATGGCATCGTAGCTCCCAAACGGATGAACCAATTTTGATCTTGTTTTTTTTATTTGAAAGATAAAATGAGCGAGAGTGTTCGTAGCTATAACTCATCATCATCTGCTCGCTTACTGCTTGACAATTTAGGGGTTACTTTAAATTTAAACTTTGTTTAATATTATATTCAATCTCATTCAGTGAAATGATATTTCTATTCCCTTTTTTATTATCAGTTGATACAGTACGATTTTTCCTAAAATTTGACTAACTGAGATCTATACTTTTGTTATAAAGAGAAAAGGTTTTTTTTTTGCATTGAATAGGCTCCGTAACTACTGGGTCAATTTTGATGGAATTTGGCACAGATATAGATTAGACCACGGGGAAAGATATAGGCTAATCAGGGCAAATGGTAAGGTTCCCGTTTTATTTCCTTTCGTGAAGTCGCGGGCGACATCGAGTTATTTATAAATAAGTGGATAGTGAGATTTAACCAATTCTCGTCGCCTGTCGATCAGGGTCTCTGCAAAACGTGATTCGTGTTCAAATGCAATAACGATAAGTGAGATAAACAGCTGATGCAAATTCACCCCGCGCCGGTTTGACAATCGCTCTGATTGAAATCGCACAGTTAAACACGTTTTTGCGACTGAATTAATAAAACATTTACGAATAATTTAATATTATTTTGATAAGGTTTAGGTTAGGTTAGGTTAGCCTGCTGCTGGGAGCCTTACTTTATTTTTAACACACTCAAAAAGAGGCGTATAAGTTTGATGTGTCTGTCTGTGTGGCTGTCCGAGGCATCGTAGCTCCTAAACGAAAGTACGTAGCCAACACGATCGAGAGTGCTCTTGGCTATAATTCATCATCATAAGCTCGCTCACAGCTTGACAATTCGGGGGTGACTTACATTTTTTATTTTATTTATTCTTACCGGTCTCTTGGAACATACTTTTAGTATTGTGATAATTTATATTAAGTCGAGATAGATGTTGCCCGCTACTTCGTATAAGAAAAAAGAAGCTCGCGGGAACCGTACATTTTGCTGTTATAAAAAGAAGCGTATGTGTTAGAAGCCTCAACTACCTGTAGGATTGGGATGGGTAATAGAAACTCTTCTAGACTGCTGTATCACAGACCCACCCGGTCGATGGTCAAGTGTGCGTGAATATATTTATTTTTATAAGTGTCAATACACTACACTACCTACCATATAAAATGTCATCAAAACCCGTTCAGTAGTTATTGCATGAACGAGTAACAAACATCCGATGGTGTGGTACATTTCATTCCGAACAAGTTCAGTGCTCCCGTGAGTATTTACGCGGACGGAGCCGGGGGCAAAAGTTAGTGTGTTGAGTTGATATTTTAAGCCGAAATATATTGTGTCTATGATGGTTAAAATGTACGGGTTCTCCGGCTGTACGTTTTGCTTCGAAGGGGCATAGACTGGTCGATAATTATGGCCATAAAAGTAAAAGGACACGAAAGAGCCGCAAAATGCTTCTGAAAAAAGATAGCACGACTAAAAGCCTACGTTACTCGTTGTAACATCAGCCAGGAAAGTCCGTTCAAAATCAGTCCGGCTGTTTCAAAGATTAGCCGGCACAAACAGACACGAACAGACAGACAAATTTTTACTATCTAGGCATGGTATATACTATCATGCAAAGCTGATAATACTTTAAAACTACTACGCTTCAATTTTATTTGTATCATTTTTTTTATTTCAGACTACGCTATACTATTGTGCTATATAGTATAGCAAATAAGTACCTAATGCTATACTATATAGGATAGCGTTCACATAACGCGATATTATCGCAAGCATTTATAGTATATAGCAAGCTCAGTATGGTTGTGTCGCTCGTGTCGCTTGCGGGACGAGCGATATAGCACAGCATGAACTCGGCGTATCGCATTATTTTATAGCGTATAGTAAGCCAATAAATATAATTAGCTTAGTATTATTGGCTATAGCTTATAGCACAACAACATCACGCACCATACATTGTTATGGACACGATCATACTGTACTATAATATATAGTACAGTACAGTATGATCGTGTCCATAACAATGTATGGTGCGTGATGTTGTTGTGCTATGAGCTATATTATACTTTATTATATAGCTATTATATTATAGTGTGGTCTGAAAGTAGCTTTATTTAATGATGATATACAAAAGCGAATTTGCAATAATAATATTTAATATTTTCATCATAAATTATTCTTCATTACGTACGAAGAAGGTAAAGAAAATCATTTGAAATTAAATAACCGTCGTGAAGTGGGCTGTGATCGAAAGCTCTTTTATCAAAGGACGTGACGTCACGCTGGAAATGACGTCACATCAGCGGACACGGGTTCCAAAGTAATTGATAACTACATTGAATATGGACAACGAACATACAACAATTTAGGAAAGGAATAAATGACTTGAGCATAAAATGTTCATATCTGTCTAAAAAGGGAACGGGCATTAAGCCTTTAGTTTGTTTTTAAAGAATAATAAAAAATAAGATAAAAAAACTATAACCAAAATACGTAAAAAAAGGTATCTAAAATGGCCTAAACAAGAAAATAATTTACATAGAGATCCAGAAATGCATAGGTACAAAAATGGTCAAACTAGAGTCGTGGTCGCACCCACTAATGGCATCTTGGCGTCAGTTCACACCGAGATGCGTCGCGTCTAGGTTAATTTTCTATGAAAGCGTATATTCGTCATAATACGGCATACACCAAGATAGATACAGACGGCTGCGACTTTGACAACGACTGTTCCGAACCTCATAAAGTAGGTGCTAGAATTATAGGTATAATTCATCATCATTAGCTCGTTCGCTGCTTGACAATTCAGGGGTTCTTTAATTTTTTTTATTTTGTTAGGTACTGTCTACAAAAACATATTTTCACCCGCTTACTAATAAAAATATTTACACGACGGATAACTTAAAAAACGTTGCTATCTTTTTCTTTCAAGTGACATTTCCAACGTATCAGACAAAGACAGCAACGTTGTATATGTTATCCGTTGTGTGTTATTAGTAAGGGGGATAAAATATAGGATATTTTATGATAGTACAATAATAATATATTATTAGGTCTTTACATTTGAAATTGGCGTTTTGTCGTACTGGCCACTTATACAAATATAATATCTTCTTTGGTTAGGAGTTCCAATTGCAAATTTATACCGCTATTTACTCAAGCATTTGTTTCGAAAACCGTAATTCATTTGTTTTTTCCTCTTTTGGTTTTTTCTTTGCGTTACTCTGTTTACAAAATGGAAAACTTGAAATATCGTATTATTTTCGAGTACGAGTTCCACCGTGGCACCAGTGCTGCAGAAACGGCTCGAAGGATTATTGATGTGTATGGCGGCGGTGTCGCAAATAAAAACACAGTGCGTTTTTGGTTCCAACGTTTTCGTTCTGGAAATTTCGACCTGCAGAACGAGCGCCGTGGACGGCCGGAGACCAAAGTTGATAATGAATATATTGAAGTCTATTGTGGAAGCAGATCCATCGCAAACAAAGCACGTCCAAGTTAGCTGCAGGCTGCGGTGTTAGTGATAAAACTGTTTTAATCCACTTGAAGCAAATTGGGAAGGTGGAAAAGCTTGAAAGGTGGGTACCTCATGAATTGAGTGCAGCAAACCGACAAACGCGCGTCGACTGTTGCGTTACATTACTCAACCGGCACAATATTAAAGGGATTTTAAATCGAATCATTACCTGTGATGAGAAGTGGATCCTGTACGATAATCGGAAATGCTCATCACAATGGCTGAGCCCTGGCGAACCAGCCAAAGCCTGGTTCAAGCGAAAATTGAGTCGGTCACTAAAGCTTTCATAAATCTGGCAAAACAATTACGGCAGATGTCTATTGCTAGCAACTGCAAATCATGATGGAAAAGCTAGCTGCGAAACAACCGAGGTTGATCATTCCCTCTAGGCCACTGATGCTTCAGGACAACGCTAGACCACACACTGTACAACAGACGGCTACCAAATTGCTCCTCTAGGAGCTTCAATTGGAATGTCTAAGAGATCCACCGTACTCCCCGGACCTTGCTCCAACAGATTACAATTTTTTTCGAAATTTGGATAACTTCTTGCACGGGAAAAAAATCAACTCCGATGGGGCAGTAGAAAGTGCCTTCAAAGATTTTATTAATTCCTGTCCGAATGGTTTTTAGTAAAAGAATCAATGATCTTGAATGTTGAATTTCATATGTAATGACCTTATAATTATATATAATAATAGTCTTATATAACGTAATATTCGAAAACTGGACAACTGGGCTGTACGAATAGGCTACTTGACCTTGTTTTTATTTATGTCCTAAACGCTTCATTATTTGTTTTTTTTTTTTCATTTGTTTCATTGAACCGGCGAAAACACTACTCGCCATGTTGGTTGATAGATTATCTGTGCTGTGACTACTTATACTTAGTACTACTTATACTAGTACTATTTGTAATGTGTCCGTAGTAGTAAAATGGCGGTGTGACGTTCCGTTTGATGTTTTGACATAAATAACTTTATAAGATGTCATGAACTTTTTTTTTACATAAACACGTTCCGTTTCACTACTACATATGTGTTTAGTGTGTTTGAGTCGTCACATCCTTGCTGAAAGTTACTTCAATGTGTTTTCATCAGTAGAAATTAAAAAACAAAAATACATATTTTTAAATCAACTTTATTTATCAATCTTAAGTTTTTAATTTATGATATGGCTAGAATTCATTTTCCTAAGCCAAGTACTAAAAGAAATACTCCTTTAATGTATGATATTAAATATGAGTCAAGTAGCATATTGTACGACCGCATTTTAAACATGATCTTTTACTTAAACAATATGATATAATTACAATATATTTATACATATTTGTGGTGTGCTCGACAAGAACTTTCTTTTGATATCAAACACGTGATGATTATCTCGGTTAATTTTTTTAGATGTTAGAATTTGAGGTAAAATTTTCGAAATACAAAATAAAAAAAAAAAAAAAATATAGCCTATGTTAGCAACGCCATCATTATAAAATCTACTGACACCTTATTTATTAAAATCGGACCAGTAGTTTAGACGCTACGATTGAACAAACATACATACATACAAAGACAAAATCATTACCCTTCCTTTTGGCTTCGCCGTAGTTGCGTAAAAAAATACATTGAACATGAATTGTGTCCTAGACAAAAGGGATATGATATTCTAGTAGTAACGTACGTACACAAAAATAATGATACGTCCTGAAAAGTTTGGCAGAAACATAAAAAATGGACAGTTATTGACGTACATTATATTATACTGACAATTTTATTAGTAAAAACTTGGAATATGTTCCAAATAATTTAAATTAGATTATAGGACAACAGAGGCTCACTCTAGCAATTTCTTAGCTGGAAATATTTATACTGATGCCTCCTACGAAGGGCCTAGTAAGAACTCGGGGAAAAACTGTAATTTTAATATAAACTTGGTGCATCAAAATCTACAAGGCATAATAGGGAAAGAATTAGAACTTGAGTTATTTTTAAATGAATTTAAAATTGACATTATATGCGTAACATTATATGCGTGTATTGAGTTGAGCCACCTTATTATTGTATGCGTATACAGGCCTCCATCAAGCTTATACGATTCTTTTGAACAAATAATGGATCAAGTGCTGACGAAAGTATGTGTCTCTAATAAGAAGATTATTGTATGTGGTGATTTTAATATTAATTTATTAGACTCTAACTCCACCACTGTTAGATTCACATCTTTGTTCAAATCGTATAATCGAATTAATTTATTTTATGAACCAACAAGATTATGTGAAACAACAGCTACTTGTATAGATAATATTTTCACAAATGTCACTACTTTTAGGAAAGAAATAATTAATGTACTTAACTCTGATCACTGTGGACAGCTAGCATCATTTGATCTTAAATGTGATAATAATCCGATAGAAAATATTGAGTTTATTCCTGTAAACACAAAACTTATTGAGAAATTTAGAAGTAAATTACTTTCAAGTTTTCAATGTTTCAATGAGTCAATTAATCCAAATGAAATTTTAATAATTTATTTAAAGTAGTAAAAAACCAATTTGACTCTGTATTTACTTATAAATCGGTCAGATTTAATAATAAAAGAAATAATTTTAGTAACTGGGCAACTGCAGGTATTATTGTTAGTAGACAAAGATTGTATGACTTGTATAACGAGAAGTCAATGAACAGGAGTGAAGCTTTTAAACTATATGCCAAGAAATACTCGAAGATTTTCAAGAAGGTATGTCAAGCAGCGAAGGTTCTTCACATCAAAGAAAAAATTAAGCACTCTAAAAACAAAGTGAAAACCACCTGGAAAATAATTGCAGATGAGACTGAAAGAGTCGCCAGTCGCAACTCTAAATTTGAACTTTATATTAATGATAAAAAAGTTAGTTCTGACATTCAAGTTGCGACAGTATTTGAGAAGTTTTTTGCAGACATTCCGATCTCAACTACAAAAAACTTAAATTCATCACCTACAGTTGCCGAAAAATTACTTAGAGATAATGTGAAGGAATGTGATGTAAATTTTATTTTCAAATAAATAGACTCTAGAGACATTATCAAGGCATTTAAATTACTTAATATTAAAAGTACAACTGATATCTGGGGTATGTCCACAAAAGTTATAAAACCAGTAATTGACATCATTGCCCCTCACCTAGCATTAGTTTTTAATAATTGTATTAAAAGTGGCGTGTTCCCTGACTTGATGAAGCACAGCAAGGTGATGCCTCTCTTTAAAGCTGGGAATAAATCAGACCCAGCTAACTATAGACCAATATCCATATTACCGACTTTAAGTAAAAATTTTGAGAAAATTATTCTAAATCAATTATTTTTTCACTTCAACTCGAATAAATTGTTACATATTAATCAGTTTGGTTTTAGTAAAGGTCGGTCCACAACAGATGCAGGCATCAGTCTTCTGTGCAGTATATTTGGAGCTTGGGAGAGGTCACAGTATGCACTTGGTATATTCTGTGATTTATCCAAAGCATTTGACTGTGTGGAGCATGATACGCTGTTCAGGAAATTATACCATTATGGTGTAAGGGGCACGGCACTAAAGCTTCTAAGCTCTTATCTAATAAATAGAACACAGACTGTAGAAGTTAATTCCAAAAGGTCTAATGGTAATGGTACTAAAATTAAACTACTCCTAGTTTAATTTTAGTACCATTAGACCACAGGGGTCTATTTTGGGCCCTTTTCTATTTCTCATCTATATAAATGATCTACCTTATCTAGTTAATGATAAGCATGAGATAGTACTTTTTGCTGATGGCACTTCACTAATTCTTAATGTGAAGCGACCTCAATCTAACAATGACGAGGTAAATAGTGCTCTCCCAAAAATAGTACATTAGTTTAATGCTAATAATTTACTGTTGAATTCTAATAAAACAAAATGTTTAAAGTTCAGCTTGCCAAATGTTACGCAGGCACAAACCAATGTACTATTAAATAATGAGAAAATGAAATTAGTAGACACCACTGTATTTCTAGGTATAACATTAGATAGTAAGTTACAGTGGGGACCACATATTGCTAAATTGGCAGATAAGCTGAGTTCTGCAGCATACGCTGTTAAAAAAATTAGAGAAATTACCGACATAGAGACCGCGCGATTAGTTTACTTTAGCTATTTTCATAGCATAATGTCGTACGGCATCCTCTTGTGGGGAAACGCTGCGGACATTAATGCAATATTTGTGCTGCAGCGTGCTGCAGCGTTCTATTTATAAGATGTCGACTTTTGAATCTCTAAGGGAAAAGTTTAAAGAAATAAAAGTTCTGGTCGTCGCATCTCAATACATTTTGGAAAATGTGTTATATGTAAGAAAGAATCTAAACAACTTCAAACAGAAATGTGATAATTCTGTAAACACTAGAAATAAGAACAAGTTAGATATGCCAGTGTTCAGACTAAGCAAAGTTAGTAAATCCTTTTAAGGCCAATGTATACGCTTATACAATATAATCCCAGAAAAGGTTCAAAACCTTCCCATTAATAGGTTTAAAAAAGTAGTTAAAGAACGTTTGTGTGCCAAAGCGTATTATAAAATGACTTCATTCAAGACGGCACACCTTGGGTATAAGGTGGCTCCTTATCTTATCTTATTATTTGTTACATAGACATAAGTAAACATTGTAATAATTTTGATTTTAAAAGAATAATTTTCCATCTTTTTGGTAAATGATGGCCCCAGACGAGTTCCTTGCCGGCTCTTCTCGCTGGGTTAGTTCCCGAACCGGTGGTAGGCATCACGTAGTATCGACGTTTAAAAAGAGTATTTAAAAATACCAATTTTGAATAAAAAATTTTGATTTTGATTTTGATTTTATAACGTAGACTAACTATAATTTATAACTAAGAAGGGATTATGAAAGATTCCATCCCTAAAGGCGTGAAATAGGGGTTGAAAGTTTGTATGGAAAATCTGTAAAATTGTACCGATATCTTTAAAAATAAAAGTTTAGAGGTTAATTAGAATTCACCCTCTGAGGGTGTTAAATAAGAGTTGAAAGTTTGTATTGAAAATATTTTAAATGTGCCGTCAATTCCATGAAATTTAATATCCGTAATAAATACAATTTATTGAGTATGTATTTTATAGTCTTTTGAAATTCGTCCTCCACGGGGGTGCAATGACGATACGCGGACGATGTCGCGCGCAAAATCAAGTTTTGGATAAAAATATCAATCGGACAAACACACCCTGTATACAGCTTGTGATTACTTGCTTCTATCGTGTAATAATTTGCGCCTGCTTTACGTTGCGCCAAGCGACCCTTCTACTTAAGTGTTATGTCAGTATCCACTCACCCCTCTCCCGTTCAGCAGCCAGGTGAGGTTGGCGGGGGGGTCCGCGGGAGGGGAGGAGCACTGCGCCCTCAGGGAGTCTCCGGACGCGTACCAGCCCTTCTCAGCCTTGATCTTGGGTTTCTCGGGGGGCAGCTCTGCAACGAAACACAATAAATATGTAGTTATGATGCTAAAATAGTAAATCGACTTAATTTGTGGGAATATGGTGGCAAGCCCCAAAGGGAGATCTCCGACCGAGCAAGGTGGTATGCTCGGTCAGGCCGAAATCCACTTGTATGAATTTAAGATGTCGTATATATAGTGCCGATCTTTGAAACTTCGATAGCGCGATTCAGGCTTGTGGCGCTTATTGTTCCGCCACATCACTCCACCCCGAAGATCTGAGAGGTCGAATCTTGAGTCGTCTTGCTTGAGTCGCCAGTGCCAGAGAGTCCCAGTGAGTCGGAACTGTGCTGCTGCTGCACGGGCTCCAGTGAGTCGGGGGGTGCTGCCCGTGCGGGCCAATGCTACGTGCTGACCAGGAGAGATGTGCTCTCTGCTTGCTGACCGGTCGTTGTAATGAGAGTGCCCGTTGAAGCCGATGAGGGTTCGACCAGGCCGCGGTGCGTTGAGGCTGGTGGTCGAGGTACCCGATGAGGCTGAAGCTGGCTGGCTTGGTGCGGGGGGGGGGGTGGGGTGATGATGATGATGTCCAGAATGAGGCGTGTTCTATCGAGGGTCACCAATGTGGGAATATGGTGGCAAGCCCCAAAGGGAGATCTCCGACCGAGCGAGGTGGTATGCTCGGTCAGGCCGAAGCTCACTTGTATGAATTTCAGATGTCGTATATATAGTGCCGATCTTTGAAAACTTCGATAGCGCGATTCAGGATTGTGGCGCTTATTGTTCCGCCACAAATTAATGTATTTTTAGATTTAAATTGGTAGCATTATATTATCTTCTATTATCCTGTTTGTTTACGTTTAACGTAAATTTTGACGTGAACGGAGTATAGTTGATAAGAGTTGTTATTGATATTAAATAGGCGGTTGGTCAGGTGTGGTGATGTAATGCGTCGCCACTGAGTGGGAGATCCGGCAGAAATGGAAAGCTTAAATATTAAGTGATGCTGTAAAGGTGACCAAGGCCTTTTCATCCATGATTTGAAGATTGATACAATATTCTTTGAGTGATGAAGTAACCATGAAATTGGTTGGTTTTAAATGTTTTCCCAGCAAATACCCACAGGTAATCTCACAACATAGAAACTATTGAACACTTCATACACCACGTAGGTTTTTTCCGAAGAGTATTAAGAAAACAAATCTTACATATTATTATAAATTATACAGTATTAAAGAAAATCTCATAATCCTCTTCACTTAATATTTTAAGTTTATTAATTGCTCAACGCTATTATCTAGGCCTATATTGGCCAAAATCGTGAGCGATTTATTTGTCAAAATGTTTACAAAGTGACCCCGGAATTTTGTGTATTTCCAGACATTTTTCATGTACTCGCCTCGAGCGGGAATAATATTTGCTATGAATTTCGCAGCATGATGGGCTCGTTAAGTTTGCCTGGAGTTGTCGAGTTATTGACATTGCCAGCCCGTTGGAGCCAACTAGGGGTTTCGTTTTTTCACTAGACTAAACTCGAAATGTTTCAGTGTTTGTCGAGAGCGGTATTTCGTGTGGAAGTAATTGAAATGTTAATCAAAAAACACACAAAAAATGTTTAAACATAATAATTTAAAAAAAAACGAAGAAATAATACAATAGCCCTTCGAAAATAAAAATCGATTTGTCAGATTCGACATTGACATTTGACTTGACACTTGTGTGTTTGATTTTCAGCATTATTATATAAGCGCAGAGTTCTATTTTAAGCGCTCTAAATTTTCCCCGGACTCCCGGAATCCGGAGGGCCCATTATAGTCCCAGCCTTATTATACACAGCTAGTTCACTGAGTCAAACAACGATCTTGTTTTGCTATATCTTAAAAAGTTATTACGTATGGTATCCTACTACTATTATAAATTTGAAAGTTTGTGGCATAGATGGTTGGATGTTTGCGACTCTTTCACGCGAACGGATTTCGATAAAATTTAGTATGGTAGTAGTTTAGGCTCTGGATTAACACATAGGATACTTTTTATCCCGAGTATAGCTGTACAGTGTTCCAGTGGGGTCCCAAATTTACGCGGGCGGAACCGCGGGAAAAAGCTAGCCGGTTATAAAATCATATGTTTCAGCTTAAATATCAATAATTATATTTAATATTTTATATGTATTATAAGTCCACACAATCTCTATAATTATATATTATAAATAAATATTTTTCAACAATATTTTTACACTGCGTATTTTCCATTGTATAAAATATTATTATTATATAATATTTGATACATATTACCTATAGCATATAACTGCAAGATTCAATTCAAAGATAATTTTCACTCAATGGTAGGGAACGAAAATAGGTGGAAAAACCAGGACAGAATACCTAATAAAAAGTTGAAAGGTTAATTATTCGTAAAAGTCGCGATAAAATGATAAATGTAGACCAGATAGCCTCATTTGACTGTTAAATAATTTAAAAGTCACAAAAGTCGAAAAAATGGCCTACCAAAAGGAATATAAAATATTTAAAGGCGCTTTACATAAACACTGAGAAAAATGTAGATTAATGTAAATTTGAACGTGCATGCGGCAAAAAATCCTTTGTTAAAAGTTCTCCTTAAATAATAAGGTGCTATATTACCACAATCTAATATTCTGCATTTAAATTTCACCTTTACGGGATCCCTGTGAAACGGGATTTGAATTACAAAGTCGAGCCTTTTCCCGCGCCACCTGTGACGTCACTATCGCTGAACACAAAATATGAGGTGTACACCAGTTCACACCGGCTGACACCGGTTCGCGGCGGTTCAGACCGCTTTACACCGGTTCCCGGGATTTGTGAGTCCGCTTTGTTTTAATAAACCCGCGGTTATGCGATATTCGGTATTAAATTTTTGTTTGTGAACGTAAATAATTTTCGGAATAAGCTTTATTATAGACTAGCTTCTTCTCGCGGCTCCGCTCGCGTAAATACAATATCCCAAGGGAGTTATGTACTGTTTCGGAATAAAATGTAGTACTATGTTTTAATCCCAAAGCCTTGATACTCTTTCACGCAAATCTACTGAATGGATTTGATGAAATTTGGTATTGTAGTAGTCGACTACTACAATACCAAATTTCATCAAATCCATTCAGTAGATTTGCGTGAAAGAGTATCATCCATCCATCCATCATCACAAACTTTCACATTTATAATAGTAGTAGAATTTAAAATATTGAATGCATTGTTGACGGTGATTTTTGTTCTGCGTTTAGGCCACTAAATTATGCATATCAAAAGGTTTAAATAATTGTAGTAGTAATAATTGTAGAGTGCGTAGCTCAATAAACACTCGACAATAAACACTCGACAATAAACACTCGACAATAAACACTCGACAATAAACACTCGACAATAAACACTCGACAATAAACACTCGACAAAAAAATCCTACTCGGGTTTTTTGTTATTAGTAATAAAATGAAATAACATTTCCATACATTAAAACATATGACGTGGCTTCACGTGTAAATGATGAAAATATACACCCAGCTCTGTAAATAGGCAATTGAAAGAAATGCGAGGAATAATCTAATTAGAAGTATATTTTTCATCAACTCACGTTTCTGTGTTCACATTACTCTAAATATCTGTTGAAAATGTTATTCAAGCAAAATATTTTTCATCTCGAGTTATTATAATGTAATTACATTTTTTTTAATCTTTATTGGAGGAGGAAGGCATTTTATTCTGTAAAGATTATGTCACTCCCCATAGGTTTAAGCAAAAATTAAATAATAATAATCATAACTACAAGTATTTATATTGATAACGTGAATTTTTATTGGAATCATTTCAGTTCAAAGCAAAAAAACTATTTATTTTATTCCTTATGATTCTGGATAGCGTGTTTAAATATTCTGCGTGCGAGGTGAATGCAGAGCTCTGGTTTCCTAGGATAGCGTTGCCGTCATATAGCGGCCGTAATACAGCGATGACTGAACGCTTCCCATGTTTACAAACGGTGATTACCGCTATCTAAGAAACCGTGCCATTTTGTTTACATAAAAAATGTTCAGTCACCGCTGTGTTACGGACGCCATGTGACGGCAAGGCTATCCTAGAAAAACAGAGCTTAAGGCTGGAACTCTAGGATCCGGAATCTGGCGGACCTGGAAAAATTCAGAGCACTGAAAATAGAACTCTGCGTTAGTAAAATAGAGCACAGAGTTAAATGTCAATGTCCTATAATATGGCAGTTCGACACTTCGATTTTAAACTGTATTGTTTTAGCGCAGGGTTGTATTTTAAGTGCTCTGAATTTTCCCGGGCCCGCCGGATTCCGGATCATATATACCCATCCTGAGGAATGCAATAGGTGTCAAGAACACTATACAAAACAGGCATGTGAAGCGTGGTGGCGATGGGAAGGGGATAAGTTCCTAGCTACCTACTTTTATAACTTTTGGCTATCGGCAAACGATCGGCCAATGCTACATGAAAATTACGCAGCAATATGACTTCAAAATGGCGACACTGGCTCTACAACTCAAGCGTTAGGTACAGTCCTTCTTTAGCGTAACTATTTTTTTTCACTAAGTATAATTGTTAACTAGTGTGATTGAGTTTGGATGAAGGAATTGTAATATTATATGACGAAGTACAGCACAAAAGTGTATCTCTTGATTTTATTCGTTTTTACTTTCTCTTGGTAGTAATTTTCAAGTCGTATTGACGTTATAAAATCCGGGATTTGGCTTTCGAAATTGCCAGACTTTTTATTCAATTATTTTTTAATCTTTTACTTTAAAAAAGCTAATCTTGTAAATATAATCGTAATCTTGGAAACGGCTCAAGTTTTTCCATGAAATTCAGTATCCTGCATACTGAAGCAACTGAGTTTTGGGGAAGGAAAATCGATTTATCTGATCTGATCGTCGTGCAACAATATATCAATAATTGCGACTCGAAATGTATATTTTGCGTTATTCGGAAATGCGGAATGTGGTCGGTTCGAAACCAGGTAAAATATTTTTGTGATTTTTTTTAACTACTCGAGCTGCAAAGCTCGCTTACCCAGGTACTCTATCTATTATGTACACAAAGTCAATTTAGTTATCACTCAATAAATTAAACTAAATTACGATTTAATACATTAAGCTAAAGTAACTATTACAGAGTGGGCAAAACTGAGGATCTGTTCATACAAGTCACTCAAACTTCCATATCCCATCCCGGCCATCTTCAAACACGAAAATTCAATTAATTCAAGATTTCAATATGGCGGCATCAGTGTATAAACTCCGTTTCAGCTGTTCATAGTTTGTTTTTCCTGTGTTCTAATTTAACTATACTTTTAACATCATAATTTGGAATTAATGTAAAAGTTATTGAGAATAGTGAGTATATCTGTAGGAGTGGGGTAAATTAATTTCAACGAATCCTTATTTCCTTACTAATATTATAAATGTGAATGTGAGTTTGTTGTTACGCTTTCTCGTAAAACTATTTAACCAATCATCATGAAATTTGGCACAGATATAGAGGAGACCACGGGGAAGGACATAGGCTAGTTTTTGTCGCAGGAAAATATACGGTTCCCGTGGAAAACTGTATTTACGCTTTGAAGTAAAAGCTACTTAACCGATAATCGTAAAATTTGGCACAGACATAGAGTAGACCATGGAGAAGGACATAGGCTACTTTTTATTGCGATAAAAGGTACCGTATCCGTGGGACACAGTATTTACGCTTTCACGTAAAAACTTGACCGATCATCTTGAAATTTGGCACAGATATTGAGTACCTGGACCACCGGGAAGGACATGGCCTACTTTTTATCGCGGGGAAATATACGGTACCCGTGGGATACTGTATTTACGCGTGCAAATTATTAATGGAAATTTACTTTCAATTTTCCTTCCATACGATATTCACAAAATCTCGCCTGTTCTTATATACTTCAACTGCTTGCTTATATTAAAATTTTGCAAATAACTCTCTGAGGTACTTGAGAATTTCAAAGTACCTACCTAACGTTCGGTCGAGCATAGAACAGTATAAAATGTAGTTTTTTGTATAATAATTAGACCTGGGTAACCGAGATGTGCTCGGAGTTCTAGTAAATAAAAAAAAAAATATCTGACCAGGATTCGAACCTACCACATTTCAAATTTCCGAACAACGCAAAAATTATACACACGCATACCAAACTGCCAATCGGACTCACATCATAGTGTCGAAATTATTGATAATATATATTGTTGCAAGAAGAAAGAAAAAATATATTATATAGTTTAATATCTAGAGTTGAGAGATCTAGAGAGTTGTGTATCTAGAGTTAAAGTTTCACGCGCCCAACGATTTTATTATTTGTCTGATCCATACCCCAGATTGATGAGAAGATTGGTGCGATCTGGTAGCTAGGACTTACTGAATTATTTTTTAGCTTTTAGCACATTACCTACATTATTTTTATTGTAATAAAACCGTTTAACATAAAAATATTTGTTTATTTAATTTATTTTCAAGTTTTTAGTTTTGTTGTTTCAGAATGAGCTCTATTCTACTAATCAAGCCCTTTCATTAGACACCTATATTGAGGTAGTTGTGGAAAATATGTAATCCGCCATTTTGTTGTGGCGGCCATCTTGAATTTTATTTTTTTATAGTGAGCTCTATTCTACCAATAAAGCCCTTTCATTTGATACCCATATAGAGGTTGTTGTGAAGTAATATGTAATCCGTCATTTTGTATCGGCGGCCATTTTGGATTTAGTCATAATTTTTTTTTATTATTGTATTGTCATCAAGATTAAGAGTGGGTACCAAATATCAGATCGATCTGGTGTCAGGAAGGCGGTAAAATTCCAATTACTAAATTTGACCCAAACAAATAAATAAATAAATTGATCAAGCTAAATAAAACCGTTTAAAAATGAGCAGTTTCCAAGTGATAAGACCTAGCCAGATCGATTTTTCTCCCCAAAACTCCCTGCATACCTACTAAATTTCATGGTAATATTTCCAGCTGTTAAGGACAGCGGCCTCGAAACGTAAAACATGAGTGAATTTAAATGTGAACGATAAACGTGTAATTAAAAACAGTACATAAAACTATAATAGTGAATACTCAGTTACTATATGTATAGATGTATATGGCATCAGTGTGTAAAAATCGTGTTTTATGGTGTTTTATCAAGTGCAGGTTATTTTGCTTATATATTTTTAACTAAAGCTAATTTTAACGTAGCTTCTTTTGATTTATGTAAATAAACATAATACCTAACGTGTAGCATAACGATTAAGAATATATAATAAAGGGCTAAATAGTTATTAAGAAAATAATGGTAAAAATGTAGAACATTTCTTATATGGTAAGCTTTAAATTGTAAATATCTTTTTTATAGAATAAGGTCTCTAGTATATAAGGGTTTATGTATATGGTCTTAACAATAAAGAATTTCACACAACGCGTTTTGCTTCACCTGGTTCATGAAAAATAGGGAAAAATATGGAAAATAGCCGTATAGAGAGGTAAAAGTGAGATAGCAAATCGGCGCTAAAGAGGCGTACGGGCGGGGCTCTCTATACGGCATTGCCATGAGCCAGGTAAGCAAAGCGAAAAAAGTGAAAATCGTTCTCCTCAAAATCGTGTTTTATTGTCGTTTTATAAATCGGTGTAACTTTGCTATCTTCGAGTCTAATCTGAGCCGGCGGTTGAAACCCTGTGAAATTATACAGTCCTGGACACCAGCCGTTGCCGAGATTCTGATTATATATTATATACAAGATTGATTTTGATGAAGCTTCTACCGTCACCATACCGAATCCAGAGGGAATCCGAATCCAATTACACATAGGCTACTTTATATCGCAGCAATATGTACGGTTCCCGCGAGCTTACAACGTCGCGGGCAATATCTGGTAAAAATATGTTTATCCCCGTGTTGCCGTCGATCGACAGGATATCTTCTGTTTTCGTATGTCATAAAAATCAGACCATGGCTGCGTTTATGATTTTTCAGCTGAAATACAATGTTCAAACCTAGTCGCGGGAGAGGTATTCAATTTTGAATATGCAAGCTCTGCGGTAGAGGGCCATGAAATGTGAACTGTGACGTCACGCCATGCGGACCCAATATTGCCAATAAAACTGAGAATCGATTACCGCGATCGCTTAAGCGAATCGCTCTGCAATGCGATAAATCATCTGCTCTTCGAAGATCTAATATTTTTGCCAGATATTTGCTTCGAGTGAGTTGTATAAAAAATATACCCCAGAATTTTCAAAACTAAAGCACCATACTCATGATCCAGCCTGTTAATCCAGCAGCCTATCTATAGCGGCAAAAGCGGACTAGTAGGCAAAAATAAAAATGATTGTCACTATTGACGGCCGATTGACAGGCAGCAGCCTCTGCAGGCTGGACCATGAGTATGACCCTTAAGGATGGGATATTTGAATCAATGATTTTAAAACATCTCTTCTTACAAGATCTTCTTCTTCTTTTCTTCTTTTCTTCTTCTTCTTCTTTTTCTTGTATGAAGAAGAAATCTTTATACAAGAAAAAGTTATGCTATCTTCATTTCAGAAGATTCACAATTGAATGTTAGGTGATTATAATGCGGAAAGCAAATGTCAAAATATCATAATAAGAAAACAATTGGTCTGCTCCTAACAACCACAAAAGTGGGGCACTTTAAGTGTGTAAACTATTATGAATGTGAAAGTTTGTGCGGAGTGATGGATGGATGGATGTTTGTTACTCTTTCATGCAAAAACTACTAAATGTATTTCGATGAAGTTTAGTACATTAGTAGTTTGAGCTCTGGATTAACATATAGGCTACTTTTTATGTCGTAAAAGTACTGTGTTCCCGAGGGATAAGATATTTACGCGGGTAAAAGCTAGTGTTTAATACATATATAGGTATATCCTAGAATGATGAATTTTTGGGAACCGTTATCAATAATTTTTTCCAACTACAACAACACACACACACACACACACAACACACCAACAAAGCTCATTAGCTGTTGTTGTTTTCTTTTCATAGCATTTAGGAACAATAAAATTTTATTTATGCCAAATGAATTCTTATTTTTACCCGAATACAGCGAATGTAGTAGGAAGATAATGATTTTGACTATCTATGCATATATATATTTTATATGTATGTTTGTTTGTATCATCGTAGCGCCTAAACTACTGATCCGATTTCAGTGAATGAGGTGTCAATAGATTCATAATAATGGCCCGGGTAACATAGGCTATATAATTTGCGTTGTCTTTATTAAATTGGGTTATTAAACGTCGTAATTAATAATTTGGGTTATAGTTTTTAACTTTCTGTTTTTATTATTTTGTAAATGCGAAAAACATAATATCAGGAAAAAAAAACAACTGCAAAAAAAAAATATGCGTCTCACAAAGTGGTATTAGTAGCGAAAATAGATATTGATATCAATCGATCCATATAAACGTCAACTCACCCAGAGTTCTCGAAATCATCGAGGACTATTAATAATCTCTTCACAGAGTCGTTATGTAAATATGCGTGTGTACCCAAAGGCTTCTTCGGTTTTGTGGCTCGCGTGATCAACATCTGAGTGGCATTGTCTGTATAAGCATTGCATTATCTGTATCAGCGTGGCATTATCAGTATCAGCGTAACATCCTACTAGTGTTATTGATGTTAAAGTTTGTGAGGATGGATGGATGTTTGTTACTCTTCCATGTAAAAACTACGGAACGGATTTCGATGAAATTAGGTATGGTAGTAGATTAAGTTTTGGACTAAAAGATAGGCTGATTTTTATCCCTAAAAACTAAAGTGCTTCTGTAGGATACGTAGAGTCGAAGCGCAGCGAAGCGTCAATCTGAAAACGTAATATAGCAAATTCACTCTTATGTCCACAATATAATGCACGTATTCCTTCTGTTTTAAAAGAAGCGTCGCGTTGGTCGTGCACAGACAAACCGCGCAATTTTGCGCTTATTTATATCTCAGAAGGAATATTATGTACATTAAATTTTGGATATATGCGGGTGAATTTGATACATATTATGTATTAAAGGTGATGGTCCAAAATTAACCTAGAGTCGATACCAATTATATTTTTATTTTATTTTACTTTGACCGACGTGAGACGATGTATGAAAAACGACAAATTCCGAAAGGCATTAAAACTTAGTTCTAATGCATTACATCCGTTGGAGGTATATGTAGTAAGTTTAGGAGTGGTTTATATGTTAAAATTGTAGGTATACTCGTACATACATCTACAATTCCAATGTACGGAGGTGCTATTTCGGATGTACGATTTCTTGTCGAAGTTCCGCAATTGTGGAGGCAATAACGACTCTATTTTATATGTACACCTGCCCACCTACAACAGCAACCTAACTACATACTCCTACATACTCCTACATACTCCTACAGTTCCTTCACCAATATAATAATAATAATAATATTTATTTGTTTCTCCGAAAATTACAATGTAGTAATTTGTGGGAGACTTGGAGCCCAAACTAAGCCTAGGCCCTATATTGGTGCCCCAAGCCCCCCCTCACAGACTATTTTAACATATTTAAACAATGTACATATTTTTATTTAACTTCAAATCTATTTTACTTTTTAACTTAAAATTAAATGCTGTATTATAATATTTTATTTATACGTAACTTATTATATTCGTCGCGGAAAAAGATTTTCAGTATCTTGATAACTAAGGGTAACTGGCCAGCGAGTAACCTTTTGTTTGCACTTTGTTTTGTTTTCGTGGTAAATTGATAAAATTTCATTTACCTTATTATACATGAAACTACTAAGGAAACAGAAAAATCTTTGGGCAAAAGTAGTCTTAAATATAATATAATCTTCCAATATAACCAATAAATATCTACACCTACATCTCCACCTACTGTAATTTTGGATTTGTTCTTACTCATAGCTTCTATACCCGACGTATTTCATGGTTGTCCTTTTGGTGGATTCAAATATCATTTATAGTGAACCCATTGGCAAACATTTTACTTCTGTCGACTCTGGGTTTTATTACTGTGGATTTTGGCCATGGCCTTTCCGATTAACGCTTCGATGCGCTTCCACTCTGCTCTAGAATGAATTGACCCTTGAGTCTTATGTGATTAGGCGCAGATAGCAATAGATGGATAGTGGGCATCAGTAAGAAAGCCTGCAAATTATCTGCCTGTCTGACGAAAGCATTTGTCAGACTGAATCCCTTTCTGTTGCGTCTGAGATTCACGTTATCTACGCGTTGTCACAGAGATTGATAGACGCTTAGAATATCACAATTGTTTTTTGATTAAGGACAAGTAGGGATAAAATCGAAATGAACGAATTCGTCCTACTACTAATAATAGTAATTTATAAAAATGTGTTTGTGCGGATGGATGGACAGATGGATGTTTGTCACACTTTCGCTTCGAAAAATAATGAACGTATTTTGATGAATTTTGAAATGGTGGTAGTCAAGCTCTGGATTAACTACATCTTATCGGATCCGAAAAGATAAAATGTTCCCGTGGGAGACGTAATTACGAAGGAGAAGCCACGGCCATTCATCCGTCAATCCATCTATCCATCTATGCTTCCATAATATATAAAAGTAGTAGGTCGATATAGAAATACGATGAGTTTTGTCTTATGTAAAACGGCGAAGTTGGAGGCGCATTCACAAGGTTCTGTAGGTGTCTCGAAACCTTTGTCTACTCAACCCTAATAAAAAATTGGTACAGTCTGTATTCGTTATTATTTAATCTGGTATTTTATCTTATACATTTTTGAAATAGTTGAATAAAAAAAAGAAGGTGTTGGGAAGTTTTTGAAGAACGTCTGTCGCCATCGCCGTCCTTTGGAATGCACGCTATGAATATTTCTCCAAATCACGTATGGTACGATCAAGGTAATCGAACGTTTTGAAGGATAACGTACATTTGGAAATATAAATGTTTTTTTTTCCACCTTAAGCAACTGAAGACGACATCGCGTTCTAACAGTACCAAAATATCACGAGGTTGAGCAAAATGTTAATTTTCTTGACTATACAACTAAAGAAGTTTTAATAGATACAAAGTACGGTTGAGCTTACGAAAAAAAAATTAATAAACGTAAATCAATTAAAGATGTATTACAGAATAAATAGTTAATATAATAGTTAGTTAGTTAATTAATAGTTTATACAGAAATAAATTTTAAAAATGACTTTGGACTGCTATGCCATAAAATGTTTTATTTACAGCGGAACTCGGAAACATTAAACTATCCTCTCCTCAGAATTAAGTCCCGAAACCTCTTTATAGTTCCTTGCATTTGTTATGCGTTTTAATGCACTCCCCGTCGATGTCGTTTGCAATTTAAAATAATTTTTACTGAAACTAATTACTAAAGTAACATATCAATGATCCAAAATTACTAATTGCTGTTTTTCCCGTAGTGATTTAAATGCCATAATCGGTACGTTTTTGTCATTAACTAGTTTACATGCCGCTTGCATTTTATTTTATATAAACGTTTATTATACCTATATAAACTTTTGAAACCAATTTTTTTTGCGTTTTATGGTAATGAGAATAATTCCCTGTAACCTAGTAAACAAATTTGTTTGACGTGCCATTAACATTCAAACTGGCAAAGTAGCAGGTTAATGCGTATAAGTAAATCATAAAAATATCGGTTACTTATTCTACGCACATTAGCCAGCGAAATTGTTAGTGCCATAAAAAACGCGACCGCCATAACGCGAGGGGTTGAAATTATTATAAATCTTCAAAGAATTACCATAGAGCAACTTAGGGAACTTTGCTCCCTCAGACTCACTCGGTAAGTGGGTTGTAATTCATCGAGGCATGTTTGGTGTCGACACTCCCTTACCACGAGTTCTCGATTCGAATAATCACCTTGGAGTCATAAAACTCTTATATATTATATAATATAATAGTTTTATGACATTATATATGATATAAATGTTTAACTATGTAGCAAACTGATCTGTGAATCCTACAATACGAATTATAAAAAAGTAATAAAGTATATTTATTCTTTTATTGACGTATTGATAATAATTAATAAATAAACCATATGAATAATGGAACCAGGAACTTAATCAATGAAAAATATAGTATAGTATATTTTTTATGTCCTATTTATGAGTTTGAAAAGTGTACCGATAGTTTTTTTGTTAAAAAATATATTAAATTGGACCAGAACAGAGTAATGTGACCCTCATTAAAACGTAATGTGAAAACTTTACATATTTATATCTGCCATTAAAAATGGTAATTTCCTTTAAAAATCAAAATTTTCTGTTCTTGGATTTCTCAAAAAAAATTGTGTATATTTTAAGGAATTATACTTGATTGAAAATATTATTTTAACCAAGTAATTGGTTGATTATTTCAGCTTATATTACGGTTTTTCAGATATTTTCGAGAACATGTAGTAAGGTACGTAACATCTTATTGTTACAAACTATTGCCGTAGGGTCTTAAGTGAAAAATAACGTCAATAATTCTTACGGAAAGGTAACGACAGAATATGAAAGCCGTCCCACTTATTTATTATTTTTACGGCTCCTTTCACTTTTATTATGAACCTCATTTGTTTTATCCAACAATGAAACACTTTTGCTATATGAGAAACATAATACATATTATTATCTATTCATATTAACATCTAAATGGAACACATTATGTTATAATGGTGAAAATTGGTCAAAACAATATAAAAAAAAGTTTTCTTTTCTTTTAGATATAGAGAGCTCATGATATAAAATGTCAACAAATGATGACAATTTAATCTTGAAAATATTACCTAATTATGTTCATTTTATGTTAAATAAAAATGGGTAGGCAAAAGTGGGTACATCTAAGATTTTTTTTCTAATAATATACAATGTCTATGGACGCTTCAAACCACGTCAATCTGACCCCGTGATCCGAAGATACCGAAGAAGATCCGCAGAACTTGTGTTACCGGGACCAGACAACGGGAAGTATATTAAATACTTTTATACTATATATATTTTATACATCAGTCTCCGTGGTCCAGTGGGTTAAAGCTTGGCTCTTGACTCGGAGGTCATGGGTTCGGTTCCTGCGTTGGAACAACAAAAAATGTTGTTTTCAAGTTTGGTTAGGACAATGCAGGCTGATCACTTGACTGTCTGACAAAAAAGATGATTCATGCGTCAGATAGGCATGTAACAAGTCGGTCCTGCACCTGATCTCTCGCCAGTTGGGTCGGCCATCCGTCCCACTGGATTACGAGAGTAAAGGAAGAGAGAGTGCACTTGTGCATACACTCGGGCGCTATAAAATAACTCCTGCGTAGCTGGCCTGGTTTCAATGAAACCGGCCACCATCACTGAAATCGGTGTAGGGAGCTATTTTAATTATTACTATACATAATATATTTAAGATCTTTATTATATTATACACTTCATATTTAATACACACCCATGACACAGGAACATTGAAAACTTTTTGTTCCCACCAACGCGCTAACCACTGAGCCACACAAGCCGTTCAAATGAATTAATAAAGATTTGAGTACAAGAATGATAATAAAGATTTGAGTACAAGAAAGATAAATCGATACCAAGCAGTTTTATTTGGAAAATCACACCTGACTTTTGAAAAAGGTTAGGTGTGCTCTACTGAAAAAAAAATCAATCCGTCTGTGGAGTATATACTGTATAATGTTATTCTAAAACTGTTTGTTGAAAATCCGCGGGCTGCAATAGGTTTTTTAGTTAGCAAACTGTTCACATACAACATCCGACAAATCCAGCCCGCCGAACTACAAAGCGAAATTGTTATCGCAAACAAAATCGCATCCTGGTTTGTGTCAAAATAAAATAGAAAAAGTGTTGATGGGCCGAGCAAATCACAAAAATAGATATGTAATATTTCACCACGCCGGTGTGGGGGATTTTTTCGCAGAGTCCATTATTAAATTCCAAAATTACAATTTTAAAAATGTACTTTCGGAAACAAAGGGGTCAAACACAGGGCTATTTTGTTTAGAATTCTTTCCAAAAAATTTTTTGTTACTCGAAAACAATGAAAGCTGTTGGGTTTTGCGAGCGCTACATTTCCAATTTAATTTTCGGCTTAAATTGAATAAGACAATACTTACTAGTTATAATATAAAATAAGTTTATTTTAGCCAGGTTGAAATTGAAAGAAATGTTCGGTAATGATGCAATGAATGTTGTAAGCGACCTCAGTGTTACTATTATTTTACCGATAGAAAAATTAGAAATAAAATAATGTTTCAGCATTAAAATAATTTCAAATATTTTACTGCCAAAATTTAAAAACATTAGTCTGTTTGGTTATTCATTTCGACTTATTTTCGTCTAAAAGACTATTTCCATCCTGTTTCACAATATCTTGATCAATTACTTTATATCGAGCGACAGAGACAAAACACGCAGTTAAGCTATCTTGTAACGTAGTTACATTTCCTCTCCGTGATATTAATTATTTCGGCGTTACTCGCGTCATCTATGATTTGTATACTTAATTATTTAGTAATTTAGAGGCTTTAGCGCCATTTATCGGCGCACGTCCTTACTAAAATGACGTTAGCCTTGCTTTAATATTTGGTTCGTAGATCGATTTTACTTCCGTTTTAAATCTTAACAAATAATAATTTAATTTTGAATAATGATTAAAATACAGTAGAATTGCATTATTATATTACATAATATATTGATTATTAATATAAAATGTTTTATTTTGATTTGTGGACTTTTTCTTTTTACGCTTTAGTTTTTTAGTTGTCAAAAGTTTAAAAAAAGAAAACGGAGAAGGGTATATAACGCACTTCTTCGATTGACGTTTTCCTTTTAGAATAAAAATTTCTATAGACTCAAGATGTAGTCGTTATGTTTCTTAATCCCGTTTTTACGGTGAGTTTTTTTATATCTGTGTTGTGAAGTTTTATTTCGTATATGACGCTTGTAATAAAACACATTATTTTTTCATGTAAATTATTAGCACCTTGTAAAATTAGTTGTCAAAATTTGATTGGCCAAACCACGTGCTCATTCTTTCCGTTTTGCATAGATATAATATTAGGATGTTTGTATCTATATTTTAATTGTTCTTTATATCATCTTTTATTTTGCTTAACCTATATTGTGTGATGGTGACACAGCCCATGATTTCGATCGTTTGGGGTTAAGATCATGTCGGCTGTAAGACATTTTATAGATTTTCCAAGGATCTATACTCCGGATTCAAGCCACCGTTTTTTTATGGACTTGGTGGCTGGTTTTCACACATCCGGATATTTTTTTTTTTTAAATTAAATAAGGGGGCAAGCGAGCAAACGGGTTACCTGATGGTAAGCAACTACCGTCGCCCATGGACACTCGCAACATCAGAAGAGCTGCAGGTGCGTTGCCGGCCTTTTAAGAGGGAATACGCTCTCTTCTTGAAGGTTTGCAGGTCGTATAGGCCCGGAAATACTGCTGGTGACAGTTCGTTCCAGAGTTTTACAGTGCGCAGCAGAAAGTTACGCGAAAAGCGCACGGTGGAAGACTGTCACTCATCAAGGTGATGAGGATGGTATGTTTTTCGCGTGGGACGATGGCGAAAAGTTGCAGGTGGTATGATTCCGAACAATTCCTCAGAGCACTCCCCGTGATACAACCGATAGAGGATGCACAGTGAAGCTACATCTCGGCGTAATTCCAAGGGGTCCAAGCTGTTTGAAACACTATGGCAGTCAACAATTCGAGCGCCCCTTCGTTGGATACGATCTAGAGGGAGCAGTTGGTATTTTGGCGCCCCTGCCCAGAGATGAGAACAATATTCCATATGAGGCCGAACCTGCGCATTGTAGAGTTGTAGGCGTTGGTCCGGACTGAAGTACTGTCTCGCTCTGTTAAGAACACTAAGCTTCTTCGAGGCTAACTTGGCCTTACCCTCTAGATGATATCGGAACTGGACTTCGCTCGATATGCTGACGCCAAGAATCTCAATGCTAGGGGAGATGGTTAAAGATGTGCCCTCGAAACGAGGATATACGACCATTGGTGACTTTTTAGTGGTGAACGCGCAGACTTGTGTCTTGGCGGGGTTGAATTGGACTAAGTTACGTCTACCCCATTCAGAGACTTTCTCCAATGAATTCTCTATTTTAGACACAAGTTCGTTTCGACTCTCAATGACATTTAGTCGAGAAATATTGGGGGAGCCGGTATATACAGCATCACCTGTACTATCATCCGCATAGCAATGAATGCCGTTGGTCTGTAACATGTCATTGATATGCAGTATGAATAGGGTAGGCGATAGCACACAGCCCTGAGGGACACCAGCATCAACAGACTGAGTTTCCGAGCATTCGCCGTTAACTACGACCTTTATGCTTCTATCTGCTAAGAAACTAGTGACCCACTTACATAATTTCTCGGGCAGCCCGTATGATGGAAGCTTTGATAGCAGCGCTTTATGCCAAACCCGATCAAAGGCCTTCGCAATGTCCAAACTAACAGCCAATGCCTCTCCCTTCGACTCAATTGCCTGAGCCCAACGATGAGTTAGGTACGCCAAGAGATCACCAGCCGAGCGACCCTTACTGAACCCGTATTGTTGGTCGCTTAGTAATCCCTGGCCGTCCAAGTATCGAAGAAGCTGGCTATTGATAATGGATTCCATTATCTTCGAGAAGAGAGAGGTTATAGCGATTGGTCTGTAGTTGGAAGGATTTGAGCGATTTTTTGGGGATCGGGTGCACCAAGGCTGTCTTCCAAGAAGCCGGGACGATGCCAGAAGAGTAGGAGAACCGAAAAAGACGCGTCAAGACCGGAGCCAACTCTGAAGCACACTTTTTCAACACAATAGGAGGGATTCCGTCAGGCCCACTCGACTTTTGGATATCAAGGGAACGGAGGGCTTTTCGCACTGAGCGCTGATGAAACCGAATATCCGACATGATGCCCGTGCATCGCGGTATGGTCGGCGGTTTCTCCCCCCCGTCATCCAGGGTCGAGTTTGACGCAAAGAGCTTGCCCAGAAGATCGGCTTTGTCCTTTGCGTCCTGGGCCAACGATCCATTTCCTACGCGTAGGGATGGTAGGGTTGGCTTGCAGAAATTTCCTTCAATAGCTTTGGCCAGAGACCAGAATACACGGGTTCCCGAGGGGAGGCGCTCAAGTCTCTTACCAATTCTATTGACGTGCTGTTTCTTTGCCCGAGTGATCTCTTTCTTGAGGGACCTAGAGGCAAGGTTGTACTACTTTTTATATGTGCTGGTATTTAAATCCCGAGCAGACACTGCATTGGCCCAGGATTGGTAAGCCTCCTGCTTCCGGCGAGAAGCTTTTTTGGGGGATGAACCAAACCAGGGACGAAATCTGCCGCCAGTTGGCACTACAGAGGACGGAATGAAAAGTTCCATCCCTTGCATCACCACATCGGTAACAGAGTTGGCAGTGTTGTCGGGATCATCCGGCGAGAAGCACACGCTCCCCCAAGGATAGGATGCAGAAAACGACCGCATCCCATCCCAGTCTGCTGACTTGTAGTGCCACACACGACGGTATTTAACAGCACGCTGTCGTAACACCGTCGTAAGTGGCACATAACTCCTAACAAGGCAATGATCCGATAAACCAAGTGGTGCGATTACGGATATTTGGTAGCCGTCAGGATTTGAAGTCAGCAGAAGGTCCAACAAGGAAGGATTCTGACCATCCACATCTGGGATTCGCGTAGGCGTAGTAACCAGTTGTGTCAAGTCGTTCGCAAGGGCAAAGTTGCAGACAGATCTCCCCGCATGATCAGTTTTACTGGAATTGAGCCAGTCGGCGTGGTGGGCATTAAAGTCGCCAAGTATTATGATCTCTGCGGATGGGATCTGCCGCTGCACAAAATCTGAAGCAGCTTGCAGGTGTTTCAAGAGTCGGTCCGTCTCGGGGTCACCACTATGGGACCTATATAGGCACGCATAGACGCGAGGGTGGTCGTCGCAATCTATGCGGAGCCATAACGTTGACAGGTCCCTGTCCTCAAGATTGCTGAGGCGGCGAGAGCTGATTTCTGAGTGCCGCTAGATATTCCGGACTGAACTGACTAGTTTTGGAATCAGTCTGCACCTTGGACGATCTACGTCGCGGTGAACAGAGAGACGCTACCGGAAGTTGGAGCCCAACTCACTCGCGCCACGTGCTACACTTCTGAACCCAGCTAAGTGCCCGCGTGGTTAAAGCCCCTCCGATTCCCACAGACACCAAGAGGCTAAACCAGATCGTTCGGCCTTCTGCCCACGGTAATCCCTAGTTTTATTTACTCTTACCCGTAACAATCTGACACTTAGTAGAAGATTCGCTAACAGGCACTATCCTACTACTATTATAAATGTGAAAGTTTGTGAGGACGGATGGATGGACGGATGTTTGTTACTCTTTTACGCAAAAACTGAATGGATTTCAATGAAATTTGGTATGGTAGTAGTTTAAACTCTGGATTAACTTATAAGCTTTTCAGCCCGAAAAAGTACAGTGCTCCCGTGGGATACTGCATTTGCGCGGGTGGAGCCGCGGGCAAGAGCTAGTACATAATAAATGTATCAAGTATCCACATATCGAAATGTCACAGTTTTATAATATTATCATCATTTATTATTTTATTACATTACCCAATACGTGAAGAAAAAATTCTGTCCACCTTTTTACGAGAATCATGAGAACAGAGGAGTATAAAATCTGGCACAGTAAAAAATAATATAGGAGTAAACTATACTTTTTTTTTTTAATAATGCTTAATTAATGTTATTGTTTTTATTAATTTAATGTATTTCATTAAATGAATAAAAACAATAACATAATGTTTATAACTAACACCACGAATTTAATATAATTTTGTCGCACGTTGACGTTTGTTAGTCCTTTCTAATAACTACGAAGGTTGTAGTTTTTTAGTTATTATTTTTCATTCTATTATACTATGCAAGTATGACGATACTGTAATTTTGTAAATAAAGCGTAAAATATAAGATCATAAAATAGTTTTCCGATTTAAATTATGCTTAGGTTAGTTAATTATACTACTGTTACTAACGAGGAAATTAAAACATTGACGATTCAAACCAAATCATGTTTTATTATAACCCAAAAAGGTTCGATCACCCACATTTTGAAAAAAAAAAACACAAAGTGGCGAATAATTGAGGCACAGTCCACTCTACCCCGATCGGGGTATAATTTTCTCGGATTGACTACGTTATACCAAACATTCTGTATAAGATATATAATAATAACTTGCGTTTTCCCGCGGCTCCACCCGCGTAAATATAATATCCCACGGGAATATTGTACTTCTTGAGGAGCTATTTATTTTTAATTATTTATTCTGAGCCTACACTACTATCATACCAAATTTTATCGAAATCCTTTCAGTAGTTTTTGCGCGAAAGAGTAGCAAACTGGATGTGTCCATACATACATCCATCCATCCATACTCACAAACTTTCACATTTATAATAGTAGTAGGATTATTGTGTACATATCTTAAACTGAATTGATTAATATTAGATGTTACATAATGTTATATAGAGTTGTTTGCTTATTATGATTCCTTAACGAAACCTAAATTAATATTGACTTCCAGGAAAACATACAGAAGCAGGGGTTACGTGAGATTTTATGAAACTTAAGTGAAGTAGAGGTTCAGAGTTTTCCTCACCTAATATTTCTTCGGAGCTTAGAACAAAGAGCTGTGGATAACCTCTAGACTTTAATGAGGTAGTTCTATCTCTTTCGCACGTACTGACACTAATAGAGTACACTACAGGACGTTTAGAGCTCTGTAGCCACAGTGGTTCAGCACGTTGGTGCTCAAGCCGGGGGACGCGGGTTCGAATCCCGCCGAGGGAACAGAAAGTTTATCTGTGTTCCTGGGTCATGGATGTGTATTAAATATGTGTATAATATAATAAAAATCTTAAATATATGTATAGTATAAAATTATTAAATACACTTACCGTTTTCTGGTACCTGTAACACAAGTTCTTCGGATACTTAGCACGGGGCCAGATTGACGTGGTATGAAGCGTCCATAGATATTTATTTATTTATTTATACATCCCTGAAATATTAACTTCTATCACTTCAAGCGCTAAGGAAATGTATGAAACGGTAATTTAAATTTTGACATTTTGAATTAACAGCGCGTTTACAAATTTGACATAAATTGGCTATCGGGTCCATTTTGCGATTAAATTATACCAAATCCTACAAAACTGACAATAGAGTACTTCCTAATCTAAAATTGTATTAAAAAGTATGATTTTTAGAATAGCAAAAACAAATTTTCAGAACCCAAAATATACAATAAGAGGTCGTTTTAAGAACATTTTTCTGCTCTTATATAGTTTACTTTGTTTGTAAAATCACCTTAAAATTTGATTAAAAACAGTCCAACAATATTAAAAATTGATTTGTAAAAAGCATAAAAAAAACTCCTTCAAATTTTAACGTGAAATTTAAAAAAAATCCATGAATGCGTGGCATTAATGTTTTTTTTTTGGAGACTATCTGGATTTATTGCACAAAACATTTCTAAAGAAATGTCAGTCCATACTAGGCCGCTGTCGAAGAACACATTTTGTAAACGCGCCCTTAATATTTATGAAAGCGTCCATAGCGTCATATAATTGAGAATTTCCTTAGGTTATTCATACGAACGCTAAAACGGCGAAGGAAAATATTGTGATGAAATATTGGTGGTTCTCCAAGAATTTCTATTTTTTTACGACTAATAACACTAGGATTTTTGTGCACTACACATAATTTTATCGTCTGGGAGCCAATTTTTACTTAAAATCCTAATAATATAAAAATGTGAAAATTTGTGAAGACGGATGGATGTATGGATGTTTGGTACTCTTTCACGCAAAAATTACTGAACGGATGTGATGAAATTTGGCACGGTAGTAGTTTGAGCTTTGGATTAACACATAGGCTACTTTTTATCCCGAAAAAATACAGTGTTCTCGTGGGAAACGTACTTACGCGGGCGGAACCGTGGGCAAAAGTTAGTTACAAGTCGGTACAAAATTGGGATTCTTGGATAAACACCGACCTGTCAATGAAATATTAAGTTCCAGCTATGTTTAGTATTATTTAAAAGTGGTCGATGAAAGAAATATAGTTAATATTCATCGATATTGTTACAGCTGGTTAAGTTTTACTTCAAAATTGTTGTGAACTGACGTAATTTGATAATTATTTTAAACATAAGAAATCAAAACCGACTTTTAAAGTAAAAATTTAAGACTATAGATATTATGGTTTACTTATGAATGCCAATATCAGAACTGGACATTGAAATTGAAATGAGACCGCACGGAAAGCACCAGCTTCAAATTAAAAAAGACCATTAAAATCGGTTCACCCAGACGAAAGTTCTCAGGTAACAAACATAAAAAAGTTACAGTCGAACTGAGAACCTCCTCCTTTTTTGAAGTCGGTAAAAACCTTGATCGATTTGTTATCTACAGTTTGTTTTATTAAATTTTAGTTTGTCATGATAATATTTATATTCACAGCAGCCTGTATAGACTTTTATACCTAATAAGCCGTACGACGCGATGTCTCTGAATATTGGATTCACTTTCGTAAAAGTCACATATACAAGAAAAATAAGTATATTTCTTTCGTAAAACGTGACATTAAATATATCATTATTATATTACCTTTGTTTGAAAAGTATATGTCATAAAAGAATGCTATTAATGAATAACTACACAACATGCAAGATTATTGTGATACTAAGATTCAAATACAGCTCTCTGTACATGTGTTTTTTGCATTATTCGAAATACCACGGCCTCACAGAAAACCATCGTAAAATAACCTATTGTTTTCCGCCGAGTGAATGAAGCCACCGGAGGCTGAAGGGGGATTGCGGTTTTAGGCACAAAGAACGCATTTAGAATTTTTTATTCGTCTTGTTTCCATTGGCGAGGGTAATCGCTTACCATAAGGCGATCCGGTCCGGCGATTTTCTGGTCCAATTCATAAGAAAGAAATCGTAAGCAAGCTAGTCGACCGTGTGTCCCGCTAGAGGCAGCGGAAGGTGGCAGCGCTAATGGGAGGGTTAGCTGGCATCGTTTCCTCCCCCTTACTAGTGGACATTTATCGGTCGCAAATGGACAGCTTTGCCGTAGTAGATTCCGTTTTAAAACGCAATTCCACAGAGTAAATAAACGTTACGTATAAAGAAACACCTTGCATAGAAGCTTCTAAATCGATCCAAATTTTGTCAGGGTTGTCATAGAAGATATTTAGGGTAAAAGTCTAATTAACTAACACACCACAACCCGGCGTCGAACCTGCACCATCACGTGTGTCACTCAATCGGTCTATTATAATAAAGCAAGATATTTACTAGAAAATTAAATATTCGCTTACTTAACTATCCTTGGGATAGAAAAAATTAATCTATCTATCCATATGAATTAAAATGAATTACCGAAATGTTAGTACGCGCATAACTTCCAAACGACTGCACCAAATTAGATAAGTCTTTCTTTTATGTGTTCGTTATTGCTAGGAGGTTTGTATGAAAAAAATATAAAATAATGATAGTGAAAAATTCTCGTGTCGTGTTCTGGGACACACTCCTCCGAAACGGCTTGAACGATTCTTATGATTTTTTTTTGCATATACGGTAGGTCTGAGAATCGGTCGTAATCTATTTTTTATATATGGCAAAACATCGTTTTCCGGATCAGCTAGTATGAGATTTTTTTTTATTTAATACATACCTATGCTTGCAAGAAGTGTGAGTTCCTCTTTATCGGTAACCTAATTTTTTATTCATTATTATTATTCATAACATATTTTATTCAGTAATGGGTTTTTTTGTGAAACCTTGAACCAATTACCACAAAAGTATGCCAACGATTTCGATTAAGTTAATAGAGAGACAGAAGCAAAAAGCAAATGACTTACGAAACAATTCTCATTGGACAATGGTCGCAAAACAAAGATCTGGCTCCATTAATCAGGCCATAATATATCACCAATCTGGTAAATCAATCTGGTCTTCGAGCTAATGATCTGAGTCTTTGTCGTGACTTGAAAACTAATTTTCCTTATGCATTACTAGATATTGCCTGCGACTTCGTACGCGCAAAAAGAATTCCCGCCGGAACCGTAGGTACTTTTACGTAACCCAGAGTCTAAAGTTTAAATTATTACCAAACCTAATTTAATGAAAATCCGCCCAGTAGAAAAACGAAACTTAGAAATACGAATAAGTAAGTCATGGTAACTAAATAATGTACTACTAAAAATTCGTGTTCGTATTCATGTAGTTCATAAAGGACTAAAAGTATTATGCATGATTTTACGAAGCAGACATAGCAATATCAAACAGCAGATATAACAATATCAAAAAACAGATACAGCAATACCAAATAGCAGATAAAGCAATACCAAACAGCAGATAATAAATACCAAAGTAAGGATACAGCAGTATCAAACAGCAGATGTAGCAATACCAAATAGCAGATACAGCAATACCAAACAGCAGATAATAAATACCAAAGAAAGATATAGCAGTACCAAACAGCAGATATAGCAATACCAAACAGCAGATACAGCAATACCAAATAGCAGATAAAGCAATACCAAACAGTAGATATAACAATATTAATTAACAGATACAGCAGTACCAAATAGCAGATAAAGCAATACCAAACAGCAGATAATAAATACCAAAGAAAGATATAGCAGTACCAAACAGCAGATATAGCAATACCAAACAGCAGATACAGCAATACCAAATAGCAGATAAAGCAATACCAAACAGTAGATATAACAATATTAATTAACAGATACAGCAGTACCAAATAGCAGATATAGCAATACCAATTAGCAGATACAGCAATACCAAATAGCAGATAAAGCAATACCAAACAGTAGATATAACAATAGTAATTAACAGATACAGCAGTACCAAATAGCAGATATAGCAATACCAAATAACAGATTTAGCAATACAAATTAGCAGATATAGCAATACCAGATAGCAGATACAGCGATACCAAATAGCGGATATAGCAATACCAAATAGCAGATAAAGCAATACCAAAAAGCAGATAATAAATACCAAAGTAAGGATACAGCAGTATCAAACAGCAGATGTAGCAATACCAAATAGCAGATACAGCAATACCGAATAGCAGATACAGCAATACCAAATAGCAGATTTAACAATACAAATTAGCAGATATAGCAATACCAAATAGCAGATACAGCAATACCAAATAGCAGATTTAACAATACAAATTAGGAGATATAGCAATACCAAATAGCAGATACAGCAATACCAAATAGCAGATTTAACAATACAAATTAGGAGATATAGCAATACCAAATAGCAGATACAGCAATACCAAATAGCAGATACAGCAATACCAAATAGCAGATTTAACAATACAAATTAGGAGATATAGCAATACCAAATAGCAGATACAGCAATACCAAATAGCAGATATCTAAGACGATACCAAATAGCCGATTTAGCAATACCAAATATAGCAGTACCAAATAGCTGATATAGCAATACGAAATATAGCAGTACCAAATAGCTGATATAGCAGTACCATTGTGAAATTTCAAAAAGGTTTCGGGCTATAAAACTTATATGATTTAATGTTTTCGTTATCCTGAATGCATTTAATATAAACACAGATAGAAGTCATCAAATATATTAAATATATTATTATCGCAATAAAAACATAAGTTTCGAAGCCCATAAATTTTTAACAATCGCGTTAAAAGTTTAGAGAATGAACTCGCACGTTTTAGAGCACAGAATAGGTATGTGAAATTATTTATTATATACAAAAATAATTACTATATATTTAATGCCGTACTTAAAAAAATGTCAACTTAGGGTATTATATAAGTGTAACAATAATAGATATACAATTTATTTTGTATATTTATTCTTTACATAAGCATTGTTTTAGCGAAATATCCTACTAATATTATAAATGTGAAAGTTTATGAGGATGGATGAAGATTGTATAGATGTTTGTCACTCTTTCACGCAAAAACTACCGCACGGATTTTGATGAAATGTGCCATTAGTAGTTTAAGCTCTGGATTAACACATAGGCTACTTTTTATCCCAAAAAAGGACAGTATTCGCGTGAGATACTGCTTTTACGCGGGGGTAGACGCGGGCGAAAGCTAGTTATAATATAATCTTACAAATGAAAAATTTTGCAATGCATTTGATGTTATAATATATCTAATTATATTTGAACAATCCATTAACACATACACGATATTTTTGTTTCATTTTTTAACAAAAATAAAAATACTTGGTGGAAAGCAACCTCATTAATCACACGACTCCGAAGATGGTCTATCATAAATTATATATCTTAGAACAAATGTATAATTTTTTATCGTATCTGATACTGGTAACAAACATTTCTCTTTCCTCAGCGCAGCTTAAGTTTCCACGGAAAACAGTTGCTACTAAATTTTTAAGACAAAATAAAACTTCGTTTAAATTGCTTTTAGTAGTTGTTAAGAGCACTTTTAAAACAATACCGCAGCCACGTTTAAATTATCAACCTATTCAACTGAAACGATGGACGCTTTCCTATGTTATACGATTTATGTTCAGCATTAAAAAGTTAGAGGCCCAAGGCTGCAAATAAAATTCATTTAGCTTAAAAACTAAATAGCTTAGGTAGGAACTGGGGACTATACCAACTGTAACTGTAATCGAAAATAATTATATCTGATTCTCTTGGGTAACATAGGAAACGAGCTCAGATAGCTTATTGACCAAGAGTATGTCAGGACATGTCTAAGGAGGGTTCCGTAACTATCAACGCGCAATAGGTTTTCTTTGAATTACTTCAAAAGTTATTGTCCGATTTCGCTGAAAATAATTTTCCTTAAGGGTTTTTAGCATGATCTATTAGCGTGACTTACAACTTCCTATCTCCTATAGTTTAGAAATGCTTGGGGAACGGGGAACTTATAAATCACTTTGGAGGCGAATTACTTAAAAATGGTTGACTTTGTAAAAAGTCATGTATGAAACTTTGCCTTTGTTTTAAAAAACCTAATCAACGATATTACACACAATGGGGTGGGAAGAAAAAATATTTTTCACCCCCATTTCATGACGTATGGAGTGCCACTCCTAAAATATAAAATTTTATCCATTTGTATACATAATTACAGAAGCTAGAAGGGTGGACATATAGACAGAAAGACAGACAGACGGACGGACAGAGTGAAATTATGAGGGTTCCTTGAGTATTACGGAACCCTAAAAAAGGAAAACAAAAACATAATGTAAATATTTTCGAAACGAAAACAGCTCTAATATAACATGCCTATAACGTAATAAACGAAAGTTTACTATTCTTTAAATCTACGAGAACATACGTTGTTCGTTACTTAATAAAACTTCGTAAAAACGTAATACGATGAAACGTTCATGTCGGCATTTCGATTTGATTCGTGTGCCATCAATAGAAATGGTATCATAATAAGATAATGCACCAAACTGCGGCATATCACGAGTCACGACGAAGCGCGACGGTTGAACACGAACGAGCAAACATCGCATCGTGAAACAATAGGACTAGATTGCCTCCTGATGTGCGAGTTTTTCAAATGCAGAACTTAATGGAAAATGTATTCTATACATTACTAACAATATTATAAAGTTTTGTTTGTTTGTTTGCATTGAATAAGCTCCGAAATTAGTGTTACGATTTTAATGAAATTTGGCACAGACATAGAGTAGACCACGGGAAAGGACATAGGAAAATATTTATTGCGGTGAAATGTACGGTTGCCGCGGTATTTCTTAAGAAGCGGGCAACATCAAATGTTCTATTTGAGTCGTTTAATAAATTTTTGAAGTAGGTTCTTTAATGTAAATTAAAAATTATTATTATATTGTTTTTGAACCAGGGATCCGTAAGTCGGTTCGCACATTGTCACCGCGTCAACGCGCGGAGGTGCGGTTTCCGTGCGAAAAGGCGGAATGCGCAATGGATTCAGCGTGGAATGACGGAATGAGCAATGATTTCCGCGCGGAATGGTGAATTCTACGGTTTCATTGTGAGAACCGCTTTAAGCTAAAACTAAAGTTGGTAGGGACATTTTAGATAGTATTCCGAACGGAAATAGCCCCTGAATCAGTGTTACGCTATCTACTCCGGTCCAGCAGCTTGAAATTTTATGGCACTTGAAAATGAAGGCTAATTCCATTCCGAACGTTATTCACGTCGACTTGTTCAAAGCTAGTTTGAGATTAGACATAATTAAGATAAAACGCGATAAGTGCTCTTTTCAAGACTAGAGTGAATCCCTTTAAAATTTCATAGTAGTCGCCCTATTGTGCCTTAATTTCATAGTTGTTTTGTGCTCGTGATTTCGTTTCGATCGAGGTACAAATAAATAAATATCTATGGACGCTTCACACTACGTCAATCTAGCCCCGTGCTAAGTATCCGAAGAACACCAGGTACCAGAAAACGGGACGTATATTTAATACTTTTATACTATACATATATTTAAGATTTTTACTATAATATACACATATTTAATACACATCCATGACCCAGGAACTTTGAAAAAACTTTTTGTTCCTTCGGCGGGATTCGCAGCCGCGCCCCCCGGCTTGAGCACCAACGCGCTGAACCACTGAGCCACAGAGGTCGTCAAATAAAAAAATATTTTTAATATGACTAAGTGAGGCAACCCTCTCTGGGCTACTATAATCGACTATATCGACTAAATACTAGTAGCTTCCCATTTGGTCGTATACAAATAATTACCATAAAATTTTCCCGTGGTCAACTCTACACCTGAGACAAATTTCATCAAAATTGGTACAGTGGTTTCGTAGCCTATTAAACTCAAACAAACAAAATAAAGTGTATAGATTTTCCTATGAAGTGTAATCTTTAAAGGATGAGACCTTTCACCTTCTCCTTGACTGTCCAGCACTTCAACAGAAACAAGTACCTCGGGCAGCACGAATACTCTGCCACAGAGGAAATTCGCAGTACCAACCCCAGCGATATCGTTCAGTTTATGAGCAGCATAGGCCTGGGGCTGGTACTATAACGCGGAGGAGTCACAATAGATCCACTCGGGTCGCAGTGACGTCAGAGAGTCAATTCTTGCTAAATAAAATCTGCAATAATACAATAATTACAATCAAGTCCCGACACGCTAAAAACCGGTATTCTCGTAAACGTTAAAGCAGCGTCTGACGCCTCTTAATTGGTCCAAGGGTCACAAAATCAGTTTATGATAACAAGTCGCTTCCCTTATAATACAATCAAAGTAAAATGAAAGTCTACTTTAAATACGAGAATTGAGGTTCAGGGGATCTAAAAAGGCCACTTTAGGTGTTTCATATATTTTTTCGACTCATATTATGTGCGCCATTTTACGCATTTCTATTGAAAACTGACAAAATTGATGTTTTTCTAATATGATGAAATCAGATGAACCATGTAGCCATTTTACCATTTCACGATTTTTGTATGGAAAATATATATGAAACACCTAAAGTGGCCTTTTTAGACCCTCTGGGCTCTATTATGACCTGCATTGGATAAAAAAAAGAAAAATCTTTAAACGGACTCAACAGTACATTTGTATAAAGATACATCAATATATCATTGGGCAATTCCTGGACGATTGTTCGGCAATTTTGAACGATATTTCTTAGTCCTGCGACTGCTCATGTGATTTATCGTCACGCGAAATCGTTTATTCATAAAGTTCCCCCCTGTCATCACGTTATATAGTTATGCTTTTATCACATCCGACAAATCAATCAAATACTCAATAATAGTAGTATAAAAACACTGAAAGCAGTTAAAATCTGTCTGGACTGGCGAAGGGGCACATCGACAGTGATAAGTGCCTTTTTCGCACTAAACCAATATTTGAACAGCTGGTGATGTATAAAATAATGAGGACATGTGCCCATCTTAGGCCAAACTGTAGGTACAGGTGTTGCCAAGCGATTAAATACATAAAACAAATTTGGATAAAAAGGTGACATGTGCCCTTTCTGCATTTAGGCATTCAAATACTATGTGCCTAAGAAAACAAAAAAAAATTAATAAGAATTTCAAATAATTAACTCTTAGGGCCTTGTTCACGACGAGCCTATCAAGGTAGAAATATGTAAATAGTAAATTCGTAATTGTACAAAGTAAATAAGTGCAATTTAAATTGTTAAAGCCTTAAAATAATTTCCTAAGTAAAAACTGTTTAACTTATCATAAAGTCGAAATTTCATGTAAATTAGATAATTAGTTCTTTTATGTAATAACTAGATTCTTGTAAGCATTTACTATTTACCTAGATTTATATGTAAATTGTTAAAGTTTGGTGATTTTATGACCTACTTCAAAGTAGGTTAAAATTAAAAAATTAAAATTAAAAATTAACGTTAGCCTGCACGGTGGCTGAGTAAGTTATGTAACGGAAAATTGGAAGTTGTATTTGCTTTTCCACTAGGGGTCGCCTCGGCTCCGATAGAGACTTTCTGTGCGAAAAGGACCGAACGAAACGAAAATATGATGAAAATCAATTTTCCTAAATTACTCAGTTCCCGGCAGCTTTTCGGGAATGACAGTTGTATTATTATAAATACTATGGTATTATGGCTTATTTATAATATGGTAAATGTATAAACTAGAATAAGAACATTGTAAAAATTGTATAAAACTTTATTTAATTAATGAATGTACGATGTTTTGAGTTCAGGGGGTTCCAGAAGGTTGGTATGTGCCGTCGGTGTAAGTATGGGGCCAGCGGCCATACAATTAATTCGTAGTTCCCTTGTAACCAGCCGCGAAGTAAGAATAATCCCTGCCTCATCATCTATCGAAGTAGTGAATGATGACCGGTAGTTTATTTTCCCCTTTCTAATTCCTTTAATCCATCACCCTATATTTAACATGTAACATTTGTCACAGCTTACTTTATATCGAGTGACAGAGACAAAACATGCAAATAAGATATCTGACACATATAATTAGATCATGAAACAGGCCCATTAAACTAATTGCTAATATATTTTATCGTTGCATATCATTATTGTTAGGCCGTTTTAGCGCTTAAAGGATTTGCTCTATATTTAAAGTGAATTATCAGATATCTTATACTTTAAACAAGACTACCCTGTATATATATAATCGTAAAGATTACGATTATAATTTACGATTTTTACGATTACGATTGCTAAGAAGCAACGACTGAAAGTATTTACATGAAGTTTAATTTGGAGGGAGTTTTGGGGGAAAAAATAGGTCTAGCTAGATTTTATCCCTGGAAACTGCGCATTTTTAAGTTATATATTTTGTTTTTTCTTTCGTCGTGCAACAATATATCAATAATTTCGACTCTATAATGTCTTGGCATTTTGGTTAATTTTTGCGTTGTTCAGAAATTCGGAATGTGGAAAACGAATCCCGGTAAAATATTTTTGCGATTCTTTTTTTTTTATCTACTAGAGCTCTGAGCAAAGCTCGATTACCCAGGTACTCATATTAATATGTGAATAAAAAGCGTTGAGTAAAATTTCACGTTTTTTTGAATTGTGAATTGTGAAAGAATTGTGCGGACGGAAGAGTATGAAATTTGGCACAGTTAAATTTAATATGGAAGAAGGTGTAGCGAAAACATATATATAGAAATAAATAAAATTTATAATATAAAGTTCTACACGTTACCCCACTCACGCGTTTACCGCTACCATACGTTTGTATAATATCAGTAGGTTTGACACAATTGTCAATCTTTCTTTCACATTGCATAGACAACATTCACGCATTTTTTATTACGTATCTAAGAAGCAAAAGAACTATGAAAAAGTTGCAAATTTAAAATTATAATATGAATAATTATGGTCGAATTTCGACCACAGACCGGCCTATAGTTTTTCTATATGTAGTGTGTCAATTTGTATTATTTCTGAAATTTCAATAAATTTTCGAGTCGACTAGTTGTTTCTCTTGGGATCGCCCATTATGATGTTCGCACAGACGAAGTAACGTAGATAACAATTTGTGTAATACTAATTATAATATGTGTTAAAACTAATTTAATAAAACCAACAATCATAGGACGCCATCTTGTGGGCAATTTACAAAATTGCTGTCGAGAATTCCGGTAAAATTTTAATCAAAACCTTAATCTTCTATAGCGGTTAAAATTTAATTACATAGGGTTAGGAGAAAGCAAATAAAGGTATAGTTATTCAAGTAAACAAAGATATATTGATTATTTTATATAAAGAAAAACCCTACTCATATTATAAATGTGACTGTAAGTTTGTTTTTTTACGCTTTCACGCGAATACTACTGAACGGATTTTGATGAAATTTGGTAAGGTAGTAGTTTAGACTCTGGATTAAAACATAGGCTACTTTTTATCCCGGAAAAGTGCAGTGTTCCCGCGGGATACTCGATAGTATATTTTCGCGGGCGGAGCCGTGGTCAACAGCTAGTTATAGATATATTATTGCACGACGAAAGAAAAAACATAATATATATAACTTAAACATGTGCTGTCTCCCAGGGGTAAGGACCTAGCTACATAATTTAGCTTATATGTAAGCGTGATCTGTGTTGCATCTGGATTACAACGGCAAAGATAGCATATCTGCAGGTGGAGTAAATACTGCGATATCTTAACTCATTTCAACGTATATACAAATTGTATTTAAGCTATATAGGTATTGATTATCTCCACTTGTCCATGGATCCGAATTAAAATAACGACGAGAAAGAAATGCGAATGAAAATTGTACAATTTAATAGTATTTTTTTTTGTGGTCGACACTATTTTAAACAGCGGGTCTAAAACTCCCGATGTCATTTAAAATTTAATAAATTAGAGCAGGTTACGCAGCACCCTCTTTATTGTTATGTTAAGAAAATTAATAAATCTAAGGAAGTAATTTCTACACTGATATTATAAAGAGGAAAGATTTGTTTGCATTCATAGGCTCCGAAACTACTGGACCAAATTTAGAGTAGGCAGACCACGGAATAGGACATAGGCTATTTTTTATCTTGACAAAGCGTACGGTTCCGCGGGCAGCATCTAGTAAATTAATGAAAAAGGACATAATATTTTGCTATCCCTACGCTTGTAATATTGGTACAAAACTTTACTAATAATACTAAAGTTAAATTTGCGTTGTCATTATGAAAGAGTTGACATAAAATCTGTGATTACCCAATTTTATGCGTGTTTTATGGTTATGGTATAAAGACGTTATATTATGTATAACTATAATTATACGAGTTAAATAAATAAAATAACGTTTAAAGGTAAAATATAAACGCTTTTCGATAATATAATTAATTAGGAGCGTGGCCGGGACACCGCAAATAGCTTTTTTAATTACTTCTACAGTTGTGGTCCGATTTCGCCCAAAATAATTTTCCTTAAGGTTATTTTGCATGACCATCACCGTGGATAATTACAAGTTTCTAAAAGTTTTTCTAGGGAGGGAGGACCACCACATACGCCACTTTGGTGGTTGATTACTCAACAATTAATAATTTATTAAATATAAATCGTGCATGAAATCTTGCCTTTCAAATACCTATTCAACGTTATCCCACTCAATGGATACTATATTCCATACAAAATAGGTCTCAAATCTCTATAGGTCTCTAACTTCAGACAAAAATGTGCCTATGTATCCTTACTCAGTGATCCTATATTATGATTTTTTTTTGTAGTGAATCAAAATGCACGAAAAATCACTTTCTTTGTGTCACAGACCACAGTGTTACTTAATTAAATATTCGCGCAAGCGTTCTGTAGCACTACTCCGAGACGTAGCAACTTTGTAGCGGTTACTTAGCAATCTGCTACGATTTCGTAGCAGCCGGCTAACCGCCCGAAATTAATAACTCTATCTTAAATCTTAGATTGACTTCAATCTCAGATTCTCAAACAAAAATTGACGTAAACTGACGTGAAGTTAATCCTAGGATCGTTGAAATCTATTGAAATCTTGATCTCAGATAGCTAATAATTAATTTCCGACGTCAGTTAACGTAGCACTAAGCCAAGATGACAATCACTACAGTTTAATCGCATAGCGGGATTACATAAAGAAAGGGACTGAAAAAAAACGAAGTCTTCATATGATAAGTTCACGTTTGAGACTCTCAACCTTATTAGAGTTCCGTAATATTCAAGGAATTAAGTATTCAAGCTACGATCTGTCCGTCAGTCTGTCTGTCTGTCTATCTGTCCGCTCTCCTCAAATTTTCGAATAATCGGCCTCGAAATTGGTTTATAAGTTGTCCCCCCCCTAGAATTTCTAAACTATATGAGATAGAAACTTGTAAGTTTCCATGCCGATAGATCATGCTAAAAACTCTTTAGGAAAATTATTTTTAGTGAAACCGGACATTAACTTTCGAAGTAATTCATAGAAAACCTATTGCGCGTCGATAGTTACGGAACCCTCCTTAGACATGTCGTGACAAGCTCTTGGTTAGGTTACTTTTGACGTAAACGCGCTCCAGATAGCGAACAGTGTGATGGTTGCGTAACACTACATAAGAACCTATAATATAGCATGACTAGGAATGTCGTGGCACTAATGATGTAATGCAATTGCAGTACACGTTCCTGTAACAACACCGAGTTACCTAATATTAATAGTGTTATTTTCTAATAAATAGTGTTATTTTCTAAATAGTAAATAAATAATATCAATTGACTCTACAGCTGAACGGATTTGAACAAAATGTCAATTTCAGCAGCTTGTTACAGCCCGGTTTTTCAAGCAGTAAGCGAGCTGGTGATAGTGAATTATAGCTAAGAACACTATCGCTCTTGGCATTTTCAAATAAACAAAAAAATGGATGATAATCAATTCATCCGTTTGGGAGCTTCGATGCCACGGACCTATACACATTACGCATACACAAAAAGACACACATACACGTCAAACTTATAATATAACCTCTGTTTTTATTTGGTCTGAAAACACGTCATGTCATTCAACAATTCCATCATGCCACACACACATAAACACACAAACACGCGCAGCACACACACACACACACACAGATACGTCAAACTTATTACGCTTCTGTTTTCGTTGGGGTTTCGAAACGAAATCCTAATACTATTATAAATGTGAAAGTTTTGTTAGGATGGATGGATGTTTGTTACTCTTTCACACAAAACTAAAAAAAATCGATAAAATTTGGTATGGTAATAGTTTAGGCTCTTGATATAGAAAGGTTACTTTTTATCCCGAAAAAGTACAGTATTCCTGTGGGATACCGATATTATATTTACGCGGGCGGAGCCACGGGAAAAAGCTAGTATAATACGCTCGATTACGTACGATTCCCGTGGATTAAGATTTTCTTTCCACACGAAGTCACGGGCAATATCTAGTTTATATATGCAATACCCCAGAGAATGAACAAGCGGATCGCCCGATGGTAAGCAATTACCGTTGCTACTCGTAACACTCGCAACACCAGCATTTCACATTCGTTTTCTGTGAGACCGCAAAATTTTTCCCGTCGAGCCGGTCCGTTTTGTGGCACAGATGGCTTTAGAAACATTGTATAATATTATACTAAATGCTTTCACATGCTATCAATATGTTTTGTTTCACGTCCGTTAATTTAATCAAATTGATATGTATTCATTACTATTCAATTTTAGAATATCGCATCAAAAGCAATTCAACCTATTATTTTGCATACATTAAAATATTGGTTTAAATTTAGCTTGGAAGCGTTAATGTAGCGACTGTATAATAGCGACTAAGAAGTAATCGGCTGTAAAATGTAAAATAAAAATGAATATGAATGCATACTATAATTCAATAATGAATTAATTGTTTATAAAATAATATATTCGGGGTCAAAGATTTCAAAACTAAAGATAGGCTATGACGTACATTTGACAGAACAAATCATCATACAAGAAAAAATTACGCCATATTGGTTTTCACAATACCTCAAATATCAGCCATCTTGATTTCGTAATACTTCAAATGTCAAAATGGTCTAAAAAACTCCAAAAGTGGGACCATTTAAGTAGGTACAGTTTATGCTTCAACATGCCTCATCTATATTATACACGTCTATGCTCGGGGTCCGTTTCACAATCTACTGATAAGCGTCGGATAGCTTATTTGAATGTTTTGTCTTCACAACTATCTGAGATATAAGGGGATCGCACTTTTTCGTGAAATCGGAACCTGCACTGGAATGAAAAAGCATTTCCAATGTGAAAAACACCCAGTATAGATAACGTGAGCACAACCGCGCGGGGCGGTTGTCGCTTGTCAGCGTTTTTCTTTTCTTAATTTTTTTTAACTCTGCCCCCGCGCAGATCCGCAGATTGTGGGAATAGAAAAAAAAACTATTATAAAAAAAATATTCTGCAAACGTTGTGCGGTGTTTGTGGTGATAACCTTCAAGAATATTAGCCGGTTTATATCCGAATACAATTTCGACAATCCCGCGAACTGACGTCTTGACGTTGTATTATGTTCACCGAAAATAGAATTCGAAAGCCATTCGGAATACGGCGCAATCACACATGTTAACGATCGAGATATTTATTCTAAAACTATATTATTTTATATAAAAAACTATAACCTGACTACGTAAATAATTATAGCCTATGTTACCCGGGCTGTTATTTCGAATCTATAGACACCTCATTCATTAAAATCGGATCAATACTTTAGGCGCCAAGTATATACATACAAACATACATACACACATACACAAATTCATTATCCTTCCTTTTGGCTTTGCCGTAGTCGGGTAAAAATAGACGTTACTCGAAATCTATGTAAGAGATCTTAGATGTCTATTTATGATCAGGCTAAAAACTCTCTGTGCGCCCATTTCAAACTGTTCAGTTCCGATCCGTTTTCACGTGAAAGACGTTGACTGTCTTTCGCGTTAAAACGGCTGACATACGTACAGTGTACACACTACATATATACAAAATTTGCATTTACACTAGGTAAGTGTGATGATTAAATAGAGCTTATCATTCTAAAATTATCTGCAACTATGTCTGTATTTATGTATCAACAATAACGAGAAAAGTATGTAATGGAGAAATTAATTTAAAATAGTTGTACGTATAATGAACAGAATAAACTAACTGCCTCCGTAGTCCAGTGGTTTACAGCTTGGCTTGGATATAGGCTATATTGCGGGAAAATGTACGTCTTGCGCGCACGAATTTGAGGGCATCATCTCCTCGTTCACAAAGAAGTGAAATTATAGCACACGCCTGACGGCGCGACACTTCGTCACGCTTACAGCCAAAAATTTTCACATCAGAAAGAGTGAATTCTTCCAAAGGTATTTTGCCGTTCGTGTACTCGAAACACTGTCGTGGACTGATGGGGCTTACATTTTAAAGAAGACGTTGAGGAATTTAGAGCCGGAGCTGGCGTCTGTCTTTTTGCCTCGACTTTACTTCGAGTGTTTTTGCTTCGGTTTATATGTCTGTTCTTTATAATATACAATTCTGTTGTTGCAATTCGCTGCGGTTTTAAGACGATATTTTTATATTTTGTCTTTGTTCATTCGTTTTTCTCTCGACTTTGAACGCGCAAATAATACCGTCGGAACCGTACAATTTTCGCTACAAAAAAGTAGCCTATGTATTACTTCCCCGTGGATTAATCTATGCCTATGCCAAATTTCGTCAAAATCGTTCGAATAGTTTCAGAGTCTATATAAACAAACAATACAGTTAAATTTAAACAAACATACAAACAACGAAATCTTTCGCCTTTATAATATTAGTATAGATAAACGCGAGATATTTCCCGCAAACTTTGAAATCTTTATATTACGCAAGTACCTTTAATTTTACCGCAACAAAAAGGAGCCTATGTCGTAAGTAGAAAATCAATGAAATGAGAATATTGTCTATGTATGATGAAATGTGAAAACTTCCAGATTTTTATCAACCGTAATCTATCCTACAGCTGATTCTTGGAAATAGAACCTGTTTTCTAAGTAAATATTATCAAATAAGCCCAATTATTTTTCTTTAGTTCTTTCAATTTTGTTTAGTCTAGAGTTATCCAAAATGGCGAACTCTTAAGTGAGATTTAGCGAGGAGCGTATACAATTTACTCGCACTTAACTCCCGCTACATTTTAGCTGGAGAATGCTTTTGGGCACAAAGTTTAATCTAAGAAGTTAAATCAAGTTTAACTTCACGTATATACCATTAGATACATACCTTTGAGTAACGGTGTCTTTACAATCGTATCTCACATAAATAAAAATAAACGGTTCAATTTGTTGGTGAGCGAGCGAGAGCCAAACTCTCGCGATGAGCTTGAACGGTTCAAAACGCTTCAAAGTAATTGCAACTAGAGAAATTACTCTTAAATACTTCGGTATATTATTACGAAACAAAAACTTCAAAATTACAAGCATAAAATGCGCGAGTCCCACTTACTTTCCAAAGGAACAGTTTTATTTGGCTGAAGTTTTTGCTTGAGCGTAATGGAAATTGTATAGAGGTAATAAACTGAAGACTGACATTTGGAAGGATGCCAAAGATCGACTGGAGCAAGGACATTCGAATATTGGACGAATGCGGAGCTCCAAAGTCAAGAAACTTGAAAATGAATACGCGGCGAATGTAAAAACTTTATACCAACGAATACTTCATTGGTGCGACTTGGATCGTAAAAAAAATTAATATTCGCAGAATGGTACTAAGTTAAATCCTCAGTGTCTTGGAATAATGCGAATCAAACCTAGGAATTTTTAACCTTTTACCGAGACTGTTTCATGTGTAAGTGTCAAACTTTTATGAACTAAACACTGATGATGATGTTGAATCTTATCCAATTTTAAAACACCAGCGATGATAAAATATTATTTATTTTATGCTATCGTATAAATATATATTTTGCTGTACAAGAATTATGTGAAAGGCCGCTTAAAGTCGCAAGGCATTATTTAAATCCGTCACCTGTCTCAGTATTTTCAATCTAAAGTAATTTCGGATTTCGATATTGCTTTTGCCCTTTATTGAAATTTCCTGCAGCGTTTCTCGGTAATGGGCAATCGATTCCCGTAATTCGCTAAAAGGATGTAGGGGTGTTAAATTGTGCGGAACCTTGGAGAAACATCACACGATCCATCCACGGCAAACGTTTTAAATGCCGGCTTATTCCGGCATTGTCCTTTTGGTGACATCAAAAACGATTTATAGTGGACACATAGGCAGCCATTTCGGTGCCGTCAACTCTGGGTCAATTGTTACCCAACTCTTTTTCACACATTTGATTTTGCCCCGACCGGCTAGCACGTTACTGGAATAAACCCTTATTGTTTCGTGTCAACATTCTTAGTCCCCTGTCGGTTATCCTGAATAGGGATGTTGCCTAGTGTGGAATATCACATTTTTATAAATTTAATTTTAAAATTGTTGATTAATAACACTTAAAAATAAAAGAAATAGGTACATATTTAGATTGACGTGATTAAAAATTCTAAGCGAATAAGCAATTCTGCCCATCTCTTTCTCGCAAAACGTTTTGTTACGTCACAAGCTGCTCTCGCAATACATTTTGTAATGACAGATGTATGGCGGGTGCAACTCGTGACGTCACAGGTCGATATATGTCTCTCTTTCATATTGTAAATTTAAATTGTTTGTATCTTCGTTATTTTTTTGAGATATACGATAACGGGTTCTAGATTTTTTTATCAACATGTCGTCTAACATCACTGTCCACTTACATTTTAACTAGCGCAGAATATTTTTACAATCATTTTGATGTGTCAGCTAGCTTTTTCGCGCGGCTCCGCCAAAATATAGTATCGGGTATCCCACGGGTACACTGTATATTTTCAGAATAAATAGTAGCCTATGTTTCAATTCAGAACCTAAACTACTACCATACCAAATTTCAAAGAAATCGGTTCAGTAGTTTCTGCGTGAAGTAACAAACATCCATCCATCCTCATAAACATACACATTCAAAATATTACACGCATAATGCTTGGCTTTCCTACAATTTGAAAAAGGTCTGCTTGAATATAATATAGTCCAAACCCTTTCGTCGAAAAAGTCCAGGCAAAAGACAAACAAATTCAACTATTGGTAAAAAAAAAGTTGACGTTGTCATGTCACCCTAAAATAAATTGAACAAAATATTGAAAATAAATCGATAAAACCAATTAACGTGACGCCGAAAGTAAATAAATATACATGTTTAAGTATTTGCAGTAGAACCAAATATAATTTATAGCGCCCCAAGTGGGCCAAACTGTGAGTAGATATCCCAAGCAATTCTCCCATACAACTGACAAGACCCGCGACGGAGGAAGGAACAAGGCCCGCAACAGAGGAAGGAACGAGGCAACTCCGAGAAGCCGTATGCTAATTTTTTTGCGAAAAGTGAGCCAACTGTCCCACGCTCAAGCCTACATTCCCCCAGAAAATGACCATAATATAGTTCAAGGTTTTTTTAAATATTAGTTAAGCAGTTTTTTAATTTTTTGTCTATAGTTTATTCTATTATATAAGTTATCTTTTATAGTTTATCTTTACCAACCTATGTCAAGCAGCCAGGATGCAGGGACCTCTAATATTTCGACCGTGTCTTTTGGAAATCTGTTGCAATGCTCCCACTGTTCCCGATATTTTAAAAGCCAGCGGGGTTTGAACATCCACGTAGGCAAATGCCACAAACAGCTTCTAACACTCATTCCCCCAATAACCAATTCACTTCCGAACCCAATTTATGAAACAAATTTCTGGCAAGAAATATCCAAATTTAAACGTTTTATACCAGTTCTAAGACGGATCCCTAGGGGTGCCAGAGTGACTGTAGCCCAGAAGCTTGCCGAGACGATACGCCACACAGTGCTGGAGAACTCGAGGCAAGCCTGGGAAAATCTACTCACCTTTCCCTACCGTTTTCTGCATATCACTAGAGATCCGCTCAACAATGCCTCCCTCACTTCAAGAATCAAAAAGAATTGTGTTTCGGACATTAACCTCAACCCAAATTTTTCTTCACATTCCACGGTCAAACATAACATCGTGAAAACTGTGGAAAATAAAATAAGTGAGGGAGACATTAAGGGTGCAGCGCGGCTCCTGTTTTCCAATGACACGGTCGCCCCCGACTGCCCAGAAACCCTCATCGCCCTGGAAAACAAACATCCATCACAATCCAATCCTTTCACAGTTTCCGATGACGCATTACCACCACTACAAACGTCGACAGACAAAGTACGCGGAGCCATCATGTCCTTTCTTCCGGGTTCAGCTGGCGGCCTCGACGGTCTCACCCCTCAGCATCTGAAGGACCTCACAAGCGGTTGCTGCGGGGAGGCCGGCGAGAAGCTCCTGCATGAACTTACGAATCTGTGCAACCTGATGCTACGTGGAGGGGTCGCATCAGATATCGTAGACATTCTGTATGGAGCTAACCTCTGCGCCTTGAGGAAGAGAGATGGTGGCATTCGTCCGATTGCTGTCGGCTCCACATACCGGCGCCTTACAGCCAAACTAGCTTGCAAATCGGTAACTTCCCTCGCGTCATACTTCCAGCCAAAACAGCTCGGTTTTGCCTGCAAAGGAGGTTGTGAGGCCGCCGTTCACTCTTTCAGGACAGCTATCCACAATCAAGTCGATGATGTGTTTCTGAAGGTCGATATCAAAAACGCTTTCAACTCAGTTGACCGAGGCGCCTTGTTGGCCCAAATTAAATCTAAAGCACCTGCCATTTTACCATTTATGCTCCAGTGTTACAACGACCCCACCAAACTCATTTACAAAGACCACCTCATCTCATCCGAAGTGGGCTGCCAACAGGGCGACCCTCTAGGTCCAGCAATCTTCAGCCTTGCTATACACCCGGTCATCGAGCTTCTAGATTCAAAATTTAATGTTTGGTATTTGGATGATGGGACCCTTGGAAGCGATGCACCCACTGTACTATCAGACTTCCGCACTCTGATCCGCGAGTTCCAAAAAATAGGTCTGCAGCTGAACCTAGGTAAGTGCGAACTTTTTGTGCCAGACAGTTGTGGGGATAGAAACGCGATTATATCCAGCTTTAAAGAAATAGCTCCACAACTATCTGTCATTGACAAGGATTCGCTCTTCCTTCTGGGCTCACCTATTTTAGACGAATCTCTCCCGGACTTCTTAGATAACAAATTACAAAATTTTAATGAAACTTTAGACCGCCTCCTCCAAATTAACTGTCACATGGCCTTTACCCTAATCCGTTTTTGCATTTTCGTACCTAAATTGACATATGTCTTACGGTGTTGTCAACTGTGGAAGTTCCCTCAACTTCTCAAACAGTTGGATGATACCATAAGACAAACGCTCTCCACTATTTTGAATACAAATTTCGATGACCGCGCATGGACTCAGGCAACGCTTCCAGTTAGGTTCGGTGGCCTGGGTGTTCGAAAGCCCTCTGACATATCGCTTCCGGCCTTCTTGTCCTCAGTCCACGCGAACCATAGTGTTATCTCCAAAATACTACATCACCCATCCTACTCCAATACAGTTACCTTTCTGGACGAGGCCAAGGACGCCTGGAGCGTAACTAGTGCTTGTAGCGAATTGCCTGACAATACTTTTTCCCAAAGGCTCTGGGACGAGCCACTCTGCAGACTGGTACGGAATAATCTTCTTAATACGTCCTCCAGTCCTGTGGAGCAGGCTCGCCTCTAAGCTGCGGAGAAGTGGGAGTCGGGCCTTTGGCTACAAGCATTACCGTCACCCAATACGGGCACATTGCTGGATCGAACAGCTTTCCGGTTAGCTACTTCCCTGTGTCTTGGCACCCCCCACGTCGTCCCCCATCGCTGTGTTTGTGGTGCAAATGTGGACAGCCTCGGACACCACGGGCTGTCCTGTCAACGAAGCGCCGGCCGCATCTCCCGACATCACTGTCTGAACGATCTCATCCGTCGGGCTCTTGTCACCGCCGGAGTGCCAGCTGTGCTGGAACCCTCTGGTTTGGCGCGCGACGATGGCAAGAGACCAGACGGTATGACCCTGGTCCCTTGGAGAGTGGGACGGGCTCTTGTATGGGACGCTACTTGCGTCGATACACTTGCTCCGTCCCATGTCCAGGGCACCTCGAGTTCTGCAGGTGCGGCCGCCAATCAGGCGGAAAACCTCAAGCGGCGCAAATATGAGAACCTTAGTGGGGATCTCATATTTGAACCGTTTGGGGTTGAAACCTTAGGTACATGGGGTCTGGGTGCGCACAAACTTTTCGGAGAAATCTCCAAAAAACTCATTGAGGCCACCCGAGACCCCAGAGCCGGCACCTACCTGGCCCAGAGAATAAGTATCGCAATCCAGCGAGGAAACTCTTTGAGCCTTCTAGGTACTCTGCCTGGTGGGGATGACCTGGGAGATTTCTTTTTTTTGTAGCATTTTAAGTTTTGGAGTAGTTATTATTATTTTTTTTAGTACTTACCTACTTTTATGGTACAATTGATTTTGTTATCATAACTGATAAAATGTATATCATATTGTAGTATTAGTGAGTTTAATAAACATTTTACATGGTAGATGTTTAGAGGTTTAGGAAAATCGTTATTTTAAATAAAATAAATTAATAAATTAATCGCAATATTACTATTGGTGCACTTTTGCATCAATTATCCCAAAGCTCCCCTTTGCTCTTACCTTCTTGAATATTTAGCTCGGAGCGACAGACTGTTTTGTGGAATACCGATTTACATCCAGAGACAAATAATATTTTAAGACTAATACTGCAGTACTATACTAGATTACCTGACATCGTTTTTCTGCCATATAAATTATCACCTAATATATTAAGAACACCTATGCACGCTTCCACACCATGTCCATCTGGTCCCGTGCTATGTTCTCGAAGAACTTGTGTTACTGGACAGCGTAAATATATTAAATAATTCCATACTATACATACAGTATCCACATACCGCATTACTAATGAAAATATTTAAGCAGCGGACAAGCAATACAATGTTTTGTCCTTATCTGATACGTGCGAAAAGTCGCTTGACAGATATCGGGTAATTATCGATTGTGTAAAATTGTTATTAATAAGGGGGATAATATTTAAAGTTTTGATTATATTATACACATATTTAATACACATCCATGACCCAGGAACATAGAAAACTTTTTGTTCCTTTATTAAAATTAAATAATACATAATTCAAATTAAATAATTAGAAAAAAATATAAATGTCAGCAATATCTAATTCAAAAACAAGGAATAGAACTTAATAAGTGTCAACTGTCATTAGATAAACTCTTTACTTTGTTCAAAATAGGTTATGTCTAAATTCTAGTGTGGCACTACGCGGCATCCTTATATAATTGGACGAACATGTGCACAATATTTTGTAAGTATATAAAGATATACAAGATACAAAGGGCGAAAGCATTCGTCCCACGGTATGACATTGACCTCATTAACACGAGGTGCACACAATAAAGGTATAGTTATTTTCATTATTCTATATTTTATGGTATTGTAGTATAATATTTGTCTTTTATTACATGATTTTTATTTTTATTTCAGCACCCAAAGGCATAAGTAAAACGTGTGTGATGCGTTCGTTTCGATATGTTTAACATTGACCCCATAGATGCCAAGGTCTTTATTAAGGGTTTTTCTTGTTATGTAAAATAAGTAACATAATATATTATCTGTTGAGGACAGCGGCCTCGTAACGTGATTATACCAGTGAATTGAAATGTGAACGATAAACAAGTGATTTAAAACAGTACATAAACTATAATAGTGAACACTCAGTGACTATATACTCGTATGTAAAGATTTCTATAGCATCAGTGTGCAAAAAGTCGTGTTAAATGGTGTTTTATGAACTTAAGTCTATTTTGGTTATATATTTTAAAGTGTAGTGAATTTTAATGTAGTTTCCTTTGATTTATATAGATAAACATAATATCTAATAGGAAAAATAATAATTTGGATTATATAATAAATGGATACGGAGTTATTAGGCAAAAAATGGTAAAAATACATAAGATTTCATACATGGTGTACCTTAGGTTATGAATATCTTTTATATGGAATAAGATTATTAGTATATAAGGACTTATGTAATTGGGAATAACAATAAAGAATTTCACACAATGCGTTTTACTTCACCTGGCTCATGGAAAATAGGGAAAATTATGGAAAATAGCCGTATAGAGAGGCAAAAGTGAGATAGCAAATCGGCTCGAAAGAGGCGTACGGCTCTCTATACGGCATTGCCATGAGCCAGGTAAGCAAGACGAAAAAAGTGAAAATTGTTCTCCTCAAATAAGTGTTATTTTTATCGCCCCGGCTCTGCCCAAATCGGTGTAACCTTGCTATCTTCGAGTCTAATCTGAGCCGGCTGTTGAAATCCTGTGGAATTATACAGTCCCCTACATTATCAAAGCATGAGCTACTTGATAATCGAGTTGTTTTATTAAATTCTAATTTTAAATTGAAAGTCTCTGCTGTTTGTACGAATTGCCGCGAATATTTATAATTTTTACATAATATGTTTTATATATATTTTACATAATGTGAACACTAATAATATTTTATGACTTTTCACACAAATTAAATATAAAACTTTCTCAAATCGGTCAAAAAATTGTTCATATTGGGTAGGGTTGGTTTTTAGGCTCCGGTATATATACATATAATTATAGCTTGGTGATCTAAAAGTTCAATAGCACAGCATTCAATTATATTGCTAATAGACAGTTTATTAACATGGTTCAGTACTTTCTATTTGTAATTATTTTTTATTAATATACAACTTCGTGTAAAAAAAAACTAATTTATATGGAGTACATTTATATGGAGAGACAGTATACAATCAAGTAATTCAGCATCTGTATTTAACATATTGTGTTCAGTTATGTAAAGGACATCTACATTTATATTATTATTTAATAGCTCTTGCAAATGAAAACTTAACAGATTTGCTTTACTTATAAGACCATATTTTATGCTTAGATGAATTACAGTTATGTTATTTATCAAGAAAAAGCGAATCAGAAATTGGATGTTTTGAAGTATAGGCATCAACATTAGTGCTTTCAGTGTTACAATAGTCATGTACATATTCTAAAGTTTGGGTGGATTTTTCTGACAGTATAATTTTAGTTCTCGTATATGGAGCTCTACATTTGCTCTCAGATATCTCAGCCTAATACCTTGTGATTTTTCGTTGATATTCACTACGGAGAATTTCTTCTGGAAGGGAGCGACTAATAAATATCGAAAATCGTGTTTTACTGAATAACAATATTTCAAAGTCGATCTCGACAAATGTAGAGTTCTTATGGCGCTTGCGTATATATTGTAATTCATAATTCAGTTTATTTTCATTAAGGCATTGCTGTGTTGGAATTTTACAAACAAGTATATTAGTATGTTTTAGTAGGCTGATCCGTGTTTCTAAACAAAATTTAATATCAAACGGATTTTTTTCGTTAGCACCGGCGATGAATATTACGTAGCCATCTGTTGTTAATTTTGATAACTGCCCTTTCTCAGATAAAAGTGAATTATTTAGTTTCGCTCCTGGTTTACATGGAGAGGTTACTGACAATTTATCTCGTACAAGTTTTTGGAGGCATTGCCGAACTCCTTCTCCAAGTTGATCACAGATAATAATAATTTGTCTTTTTGTCGCGAGTGATGTTTCAATTTGTGATGTGACAATTTTGGTTCAAATTTTCAGGGTACATTTATAGGTCATAATTAGAATTTATTTTATTATTATTTACCAGATGACAGTTGCTTTCAATAATATTTTGTAAATTTTTTTATTTGCTCTTTTGCTCTTGACAATTCACGTTCTAATAATGTTATTTTCTCTTCATAATTGTCTATATTTTGAGTTGTATTTTTACTAGGTAATGTGTTCTTTATTGAAATTTTTGTCATAGTGGTTTTTATTCTTCTGATAATAGGGGACGACACACTTTGGAGTGGTTTTTCTGTGATGCCAATTTTTTTGAGTATATATATAATTTTATTTTTCCTGTTTTATTACTTTGGATGATGATTACTCGAAAATAGTCGACTTTGTAAAAAAGTCATGTATCAAACTTTATCTTTATTTCAAAAGACCTATTCAACGATACCTTACGGCCTACACGATGGGGTGGAATGAAAAAATTTTTTTCATCCCCACTTCACACGTATGGAGAGCCACCACTAAAATTTAAAATTATTATTATTTTATAATGCCAAAACCGAGATCTATACACAATCTATAATTATACCAAATTTCATCCATTTATATTCATAATTATTACAGAGGCAAGATCCGCCGACAGACAGACAAACAGATAGATAGACACACAGACGGACGGACAGAGCGAAACTATAAGGGTTCCGTATATATAACGGAACCCTTAAAAGGCTATTAAAGTTATTCGAATGATTAGTCACTTGAAAAAAGCAGGATGAAACCGTTCAAATAAAAAATTCGTTTCAGCTGTGCCATTGCATCAATAACAAATAACATAGGAATGAGCAGAATCGGGTACAATACAATATCCTGTCAAAAGCAATACAATAAAGTTACGTTAGGACAAATTCGGTGAAATCGTCCGCCAATAGGACCCCAGGGTTAGCCGAACCGATGTGGCCACACGTTACATAAACCGCTGCACCGCAACGTGATATGCACCAAAATATTTACTTAAGCTCATATTTCGACTTCGTATTCCTTGTCTTACGAAGTTTATTCCGAGTTATCATATGGGAAATCTGATTTTACGAACATTTTCATTTCCATATTCTTGTTGCATTGTATTTAGTTGATGGTGTTTATGTGTTTCTTGCAAAAATATGTTTTACGATGTAAATTATATTTAAGAATAGAATAATAAATAATAGGGACATTCATGCCCGGTTTCTGATGGGAATTTGTCGGTACTTTATCTATTCATTTGCGTTATTGGTTCCATTACTGGTTTCTGAACAAAAACAGACAATATAACCAAGGGTAGGTTTCCATACAAAACACGCATGTCCCACAAACGATCACACGTGCTGAATCGATCACATCCTGAATGTGTCAGGTCGATCTGACATTTTCATACAATTTCGTGAATATACCTTAAAGGATGTCAAATTCAGTACTTGTGTTCTCAGGCTTAGGATTTCATTAACACGTCATCCGATTCCTGTAATGCAATGGGATGAGATGCGATGTGATGCGATGTGATGCGATGTGATGCGATGTGATGCGATGCGATGCAATAATCAAAACGTCCATCAAATTCAACATAAACATTGCACTCTACAACATTTCCGAAGAGTAAATAGTATTTACATTTACATTTTCATAATTCCCCGCAAACTTTCCGCGAAGGAGGTAAAATATTTTAATCAAAAACTGTATTTTAGATTAAAATGTCTCCCGAATGAAACTCAAGTTAATGGGCTACATACTCGGGTGACTAATTAAAATTTTCTTGACACGACCTATTTGCTCTGTCCGGGGTTTCTGGAAATTTATTAAAACTTAGTTACAACGAGCCCTTGATGTTACGCAATGAATATGGAACATTATGCGGAACTGAGGGGAATCCTAATCCATACAATATTATTATAAAAGCGAAAGTGTGTCTGTTACGCAATATCGCTTAAGCTAACAAACTGGTTTCGATGAAACTATATAATTAATGCCACTGAGCCACAGAGGTCGTGAATAATTATCACAGAGATATGATATTATATGATATACAAATCTTTTCTTTTTGTTTGAAAGTTTGTTTTTTGGTTTGCATTGAATAGGCTCCGAAAGTACTGTACCGGTTTTGATTGAATTTTGATGAAAAAAAAGACAAATACTACTTTTTATAGCTGAAAAATGTACGGTCTCCGCAAGATTAACTTTTGCGCGCATGAAGCCGCAGGCAACATCAGTAATATAATATAATTGTTTACGAAGTCCATCACGGTTTTGGTAAACTAAAATCAAGGTCGCTGGTCACCTTCGTTCCCGTTAATTTAACTTTTAATTTGTTAATAATAGTTTTTTACCCGCCCCAAACGTTATATTAAAATACCTCGTCGACTGAATTAAAAATAAATAATTCGTTATTCCAAGAATTACATCCATAATAAAGCTCCCAGGAATAAAAAGTACAAGCATTATTTCAGAAATATTTGCTATTAAAATTGTATCGAAACTACCACACTTAAAGCGAACAAAAATTATCTCTGCGCTGATACAATACAAAAATACCTTGGAGAACACTTCCTTTGAAAACAGGTCCCTTTCAACCAAATTAAGCGTTCTACAAGGAATTCTGAGATACAGCACGCAAGCGGAATTGCGTACATACCTGACTCAACAATTTCCTTCTGAAGGTAACATTATAACCTCACAAAATTCAACATACACAGTCTAATATTTGTAATTTAAATAAATCTCAAATGAGATTTCGTGAATTTATTAAGCGTGAAACCTGTTTTAAAGAGTAATAACACATTACAAACCAGCTTTTTTTCACGGCTCCCCTTGGGTTTATACAGTATTCCACGGAAATACTGCACTGTGATAAAAAGTAGCCTATGTTTTAATCCAGAGCTTAAACTACTACCATACCAAATTTAGTCAAAATTCGTTCAGTAGTTTCTGCGTGAGAGAGTAACAAACATCCATACATCCGTACATCCACCCATCCATTCAATCATCCTCACAAACTATCACATTTATAATAGTAGTAGGATAAACACAAGCAAATGAGCAGACATAGGTAGATATGAGATATCACTCATCCTCATGTATAGTCGCCGACGGATGCGGTGTACCACTTTTCGACCGTATTACTCTGGGTCTCCGGTTCTATCGATAGTTTTATGTAAGGCAACGGTATCATTCCGGTTGAACGAGACCTTTCGTGCTGAAGCATGATTCTCGCGTAAGCCTTTGTCTAGTTTCAAATATTCTTAGAATATTCTGGAACTGTGAATTGGGAATAAGGTTGTTGATCTATAATTCTGATCGACACCCTTGACTCAGACACGTTTCATAAAATCAAGCTGACGACCTCTGTGGCTCAGGTGTTTAGCACTTCGGCGCTTAAACCGGAACCGGAATCGCTTAAAGGGACAGGTTATTCTGTGTTCCTGGGTCTTGGATGTGTAGTAAATATCTGTGCAGTGTAATAAAAAAATTAAATATATTTCCGTTGTCCGCTAGGTACCTGTGACACAAGTACTTCGGATACTTAGTACAGGACCAGATTGACGTGGTGTGGAAGAGTCCATAGATATTATTATCAGTAACTTCGAAGCTGGGAAAGAAATTCATATCATATTGTTCAACTTCCGGTTTCTGTAAAAATCACTTTTAACTTCATATTAAGGATGAATATTAAGAAAAATAAACGAAGATAATTATTTCCTTTTAATAGTAGGTATAAAGTAAGAAGTGAAAAGCTTCGTGTTCAAACTTTGATTAGGTAATTAAGCTGAACTATTTAGCTTTACCTTATTTGTGTAATATGTTGGTAAAGAAGCGCGACGGTCGAAGTAAATTAATAAGAAATGTTTAAATTATACCCAAGAACACTCTCGACCACATCAGCTTTCGAATAAAAAATAACTTGACCATGTCAGGACATGTCGAAGGAGGGTTCCGTAACTATCAACGCGCAATAGGTTTTCATTGAATTACTTCAAAGATTACTACTTTTTAGATTTCGCTAAAAGTATTTTTCCTAAAGAGTTTTTAGCATGACCTATCAGCACGAAAACTTAAAAATTTCTATCTCCTATAGTTTAGTTAATTCCTATAGTTTAAAGTTGACCAACTTTTGAACCACTTTGGAGGCCTATTACACAAAAATGGTCGACTTTGTAAAAAAAGTCACATATGAAAACATGCCTTTATTTTAAAATACCTATTCAACGATACCCCACGTGATGGGGTAGAATGTAAAATTTTCATCCCCTACCATCCATGTACCTACACTATAAAATTATTATTATTTTATGATACCAAAACCGAGATCTATAAACAGTCGTTAGCCGTACCAAATTTCATCCATTTATATTCGTAATTACTGAAGCTAGAAGCGCGGACAGACTGACAAACAGACGAAAGGACAGAGCGAAACTATAAGGGTTCCTTGAGTATTACGGAACCCTAAAAAACTAGATCAAAGTCGGTTCATCCGTTGCGATACGATGGCACGGACAGACACAAGCACAGATATGTAACACTAACTGTCACTAACACTCTGTCTGTTTTCGCCTGGGGTTAAAAATATAATAAACTTGTAATTTTCCATACAATTGAAAGATACTACAAAGTGAGTTACAAATTGGCTTGTCGTCTTCTATGGACCTAAATGAATATTCAGTCTAATATCGCAAGTCTTATTAGTCGTGGCAGATAAAGTTTGGTAACTTATTTGCCTTCAAGTCCACTTATAAATAGATAAGATTATACAAATTTATCTCATTTAAACAAAAGTACCTGGGCAACCGACCTTTGCTCGTAGATTTTGAAAAATAAAAGAATTACAAAAATATTTTACCGTGGTTCGAAACCCACCACATACCGAATTTCCGAACAACTCAAAAATTATACTGTATATGTAATTTTATTCTATTTTTTCATACTAAACTACCAATCAGACTGACATATTAGAGTTGAAATTATTGATAATTATATTGTTGTGTGACGACAGAAAAAACATAAATAGTTTAAAAATGCGCAGTTTCCTAGGGATATGACCTAGCCAGATCGATTTTTCTCCCCCAAAACTCCCGGCATACCAAATTTCACGGTATTACTTGCAGCCGTTTTCGGTAAACCAATTATATATACAAGATTGTCTCTTAAAGTATAAGATTAGTAAGGAAGTAAGGATAAAGATAACAAAATATATGCCATATTCACGTGTACTAAAAAACTTAGAGAAGGATGAAGATAATTGAATTGCACTTCAAGTGGACGGATAACGAGACGATACAAGCTCACGCGGGTGCTTGTGAGTCGTGAACTCGTGAGTACCCTCGGCTGCCAACTATCTACCTTCTAACATTACATAACATAACTTTTCTTATGAAAACTTCTAAGGGTACGCTTGAATAGTGATTTACGAGTAGAAAATCCTAAAATAATGATTTGAATCGAGTGTTTTATACTTCAAACCTTGGACTTCTATGAGTGACTAGTCATGAAAGACTATGAAGTCCAACGCTAGTAGCAAGTAAAAACACACATTATATGCTATGGATTGGTTTTTAAAACATCTTCGACAACAGAAAACGAAAAAAACATAATAAATAACTGTTTCTAAACATAGTCCTGATGGATAAGAAGAAGAATTGTTCATCTTTTTGCTAGTAGATGGCCCCGTACAAGTTTCTAACACCGGTTCTTCTCAGCGCGGCGGGCGGGGGTTGGACCGGTGGCAGCTTTTTTTGTTGATTTTCCGAAAAAAGCTTGTTAAGTTTCATTTGGAAATAAAAAAAAAAACATTTTCATTTTCTATAACAACAACTGAGACATCTTCTACAAAACAAAAGGATAAGCCATTAACAGTTTACAATAGCGAAAACAATGAAATACGTATTAAATCATTTGAATTTTTTAACTCGGATATTAAATGTCATGGAAATTGGAAACATTTATCATAAAGAAATTTATAGTCAGAGGGTAAATTCTAAAAAAAAAATCCCTGAAACAAGTATTTATTGAAATGTATTAAAGAGTATGGAATCTCAATTTTAATTAAAATCGGTGCTGACTTAAATATTTTTCATATGAATTTTATAAGAACTCATTTAACCCCTTTAAGGCTGGAATTGCTCAAAACCTCTTGTTAGTGTGCGTCTAGATTGCAAATTAAAACTACTGTCGTAATTTCACATCTACCGTTAGCGGTTACGACTGTGCGTGCGTCTACCTCAGTCGGTGGGGACATCTCTATATAAATATAGAAAGATAATAATTTTAATATATTGTATAGATTAAAGTAGATAAAATAGAATCGATTGTATTATTTTATTTAAATAGAAATGCATAGCAACATAAACTAGTACGATGACAATAAATAAGAGGAGAAACGAGGGAGACCATAAAAGCCTGAAATGTTGCAGAAGCCCCAAATCATTTTGTATTTAATCTGTTCTGAGAATGTATATCTTATGGCCATTACTAAAAAATGTTGCCGCATTTCACGAAATAGAACTACATAGTTGGAAATCACTCACCGACTCGAGTATTCGGCGAACCGCCAAACTTTGTTCTTACGATGCTTTTCGAGGGTAGTTAGCTCCAAATGAGAGTTACACGAGTGACTTCACCGAATTTATCGCAACTCGCATGCCACGATACAATTTTATTTATTTTAAAATGCAATCCTTTGACGTTGAGAAACTAGAGCTTGGAAATAATGGCGCACGTAAAACGTCGCAATTTACTTATCCTTCAGTAAATTTTAAGACCGATGTTTCCGTTAGCGTGCCGGTCCTTTTCTTGTTATATTTCAAATAAACAAAATCTTTTCGATACTTAACGACATTCTGTTTATTTATACAATTTTAAATGTCGTGTTCTCAAATAATATTTGTCTTAGAATTGTAGTGTTGTACTTTATTGTATATACGTTTTGAAGATTCGACATTATCTTGTTGATAATGTTTCGACATTAGAAAATACCTGCCAGGTGAAACATGCGAGTTTTTAAAATTCATAACGAACATTGTTGTATAATTTTTTTCAGCAGATTTTCTTTATTATCGCATTAAAGGTGTAATTTGACGAAGCCGGCTCAGTGTTTGAGCACGTCGGTGCTCAAGCCGGAGCTCGTGGGCTTGAATCCCGCCAAACGAACAAAAAGTTTTCTGTGTCCTGGGTAATACATTTGTGTACTAGATATTATATATTGAAAATAATAAAAATCTTATACAATATGATATGTATAGTGTAAAAGTGTTAATAGGTCTCCTGTTGTCTAATACCACAAGATCTTCAGGACCTTAGCACAGGACCAGATTGACGTGGTGTGAAAGTGTCCATAGATATAATTATTAGCTAGTATCTAGCTGTCCCGTCATACGTTGTTCTGTAAGACAGACAGACAAACAATAACCAAAAAGGTATTTATATAAATATTTGACAGTCAAGTGACAAATTGAACACAGTGAACGGTTAGGGAAAATTCAATCGTCGTTTTTAGTATCTTTCCCGCAATTTTATCAATATTTCCTAATAGCTTAAACCTTGCCTGAACTTCTACAATTATTTCAAGACCAAAATTAGCCAAATCGGTCCATCCATTCTCGAGTTTTAGCAAGACATTGGAATTGCAATCCATTTTTAATAAGAATAAATATTTATAAGATAACTAAAAAAATCACAAACAGAAAACAATATTCACCTGTTCGAAACTTATTTCAATTATGCATTTACAACTATGACATATTGGCTGTCAATGTTGTAGTGTAGTAGTAGTATTAATTTTAGGTCGTTTATTTTGTAAACATTCGCGCCGCTTCGGAAGCGACCAATCAAATCAATTCCCAGCAAATTCTTAAGTCTCAAAGCAACTTAATTTAAAATTTTATTCGTCTCCTGGCGTTAATGGCGTTCGCTTTGAACAAAAACTCGCTTGATTAAAATCGTTTGTTGTAATAAAATGAGTAGTAAAACGTTACAACGGAACGCAACGGAACGGTCGGCTAAATCGATTACATAGAAGACAAGCTTGCTCTAATTGTTGCGACTTAATAAGTGTTTTTCTACCATTTATGTAAAAAACGGAAATAAGATTGTGATGTGAAACACGTAGATACAAAGTTTCGACCGAACTAAGTATCGATCGTCCCAAAAGGAACAATATCGAGTGATTTTTTTATGTGAAGAATATAAGGATACGTGAAGCAAAAACTTTGTACTCAGTTTTATGAAAATTATGCGAACGGAGGAGTATGAAAATTGGCACTGTTCAAGTTTATATGGCGGAGGAGTGAACTGTCATAATAATATTCAAGCAATCAAAAAATATTGACACTGAAGTCAGATTGAAAGAATATATCGAAACATCGCAAATTTTACGTTTAATTTCTAACATGCATACTTTGATTAATTAATACTACTCTTTTTCTTTTAATACATAATATATGCATGCATACAATCAATTACGTATATCTCACATGGAAATCTTTGGCATGTCAACCTTTGATTAAATTCAGTGTCAAGATTGAAATATGAACTGTATCCAAGTCGCGCCCAATGAAGCATGTGCTCGCTTATATTTATTTGCCTCAGCCTCCTGTCATGTCCCAGACTTCGTATATTTAGATTCATCGAAGCAATGGAGTGTGAAATTTTATTTTATCGACAATCTGAGATGGGATTAGCTGTAAATTGAGTTTATGAAATCAAATAGACGCCTTGCATTTATGAATACGGTACGTGCATTTCAAAATGTATTTTTAGTTTCTAGGGTCGTATTTTTCCTTTCTAGTATCGAAGTTTTCGTTGGAGAAGGCCAGCCAGAGGTTTTAGCGGGTGAATATCTCACATAACCAAAGCCCAATCCTCAGTCTCTTTAAGCATTAATATAACAATACATGAAGAAAATCTTTCAGTACAATTTCATGAGAATTGTGCAACCGGAGGAGGAAAGAAGGTAAGAAAATATTACCAACGACTTCAGTCTCCACCACTAGGGTTTCTTCTTAATCTGATGACATTTGACAGTCGGCAGATCAGATTAACCAACATACTATATTGCAGAACAACCTACATGATTCATTTCCAATTTCGAAGTATTCGTTAGATGTTTTTGCCGATTGCTGCTATTGACTTTGTCAAAACCGTCCAGTGCAGCATTACCTAGGCAGGTAATTGAGCAGTGACTGGCCGATATTCCCCTCTGCCGAGAGCTTTCAAAACTGAACGTCACGATATTTAATTTATCGCAACGATATTTGCCTGTAAATTCTAATGAAAACACTTATTGGCCATGAGTTAGGCCTTTTCATGTACTTATTACGACATACTTGTACGTGAAGTAGGTCGAGATATGGAAGTATATTTTGGTTGGAAGAAATTGGCGAGGACATGTGTATATATATCAGCTTATATAAGAAATTTAAAGTGAGTTATAACTTCTAAACATTTTCCATTGATTTTCCAAAATAATGACTGCTATTGCATCCTGCAAAATATTTGGCTAAAAGAGATTTTGGCTAAAAATTAACAAGCATTTTCAGCATTCAAGATCTTGCATGAAGAAATCACGACATAACAGCGCAGAAATTTTATTCCAGTTTTACAGTATTTCGAAGCCATACAATTAATTTGAATTTATAACAGCCCGATAACCCCAAAATAATTAACTTAACATTTTTCTCGTTAATAAAACACTGCATATTGCGTTATGGAGACCAACGAAGGCTTTCGCTTCAATCGGAAAATATTTTTATATTAATCCAATAATTGTTTTCACGAGTGAATAAAATTTTCTTATTTATTACAATTGTTGATCTGAACCAAAGTTTAAAATAAGTAGGAGCTAGGATTTGGGAAGGTTGGTTACAAATAAATTATGAGAACTCTCTACCTTCTAATGAATTAGGTTCCCTTAAAGTACAATCGCGAGCAAGGAAGGTACAATCGTGTAGTTTTGACCTTAGTACCTAAGTATGGTATGTGACTTCAGATCCTATAATTTGTATTGTTATGGCAAATTGTGTAGCATTGATTTTGAAGGAGCATTTTATACTCGTACGTGAGTCGTACCTGCCTATTGAGTGTAATATTTTGTGTTAATAGTAGAAGGGGCGGGAAAAGTCTTGAATTCACTTTGAATGAACTCTGTAAAGTGTAATATTTTTTAATAAATTTTCAGGTCTCTTCACCGGGAAACCGGCGCGGCGCGGCGTGAGCATAATTATTATGTTATTACACGAAGCAAAAGCTTTCAGTACAGTTTTACGAGAATTGTGCAATCGGAGGAGTATGAAATTTGGCCGTTAAATTAATGTTTTTGTGGAGGTTGGTGTGTGGAAAGCTAATATATTTTCAAATAATGCTAATGCATGAATAAAATTTATAAAACAACATACGCTCAGATTATTGACGCACACTACTAACCGTGCGTTCTATGTATTATACAATTTCGTTACATTTTGACGTTTGTCAATCTGTCACATATTATATTAGATATAAAATTCAATTTTGAATAGCTATCCTAATATCTCAATCAATAATCTAATCAAAATGCAGCGCAGCGTCGCGTATCGGTCCATTTATCGAATAATTTACCCAGTCGTTGTCAGCTGCAGTTAAACACATACTGTTTTTTAACTTACGGTAAAAGTTTTTCGCCGTGCGGCAAAAGCCGTGCGGTTTTAGTCACCCGTGTAAATCCCGGATTACGGTTAAGAGAATTTTAAATCGTATTGAAACTCGCCGATTCATCGATACAAATCGAATTGAAACTACGACGGAAAGCTGGTGTTAGTGTCTGTAATCATCTGTTACGTGTTGGATTATCCACGCAGTTAACTGTAATAAACCTACCTTCCCACGAGCGTTTTTTCCGCCGGCGTTAGTAAAAACAGCAATTAAAATGGAATGCTGCGCTCAAACAATAGAGTTGAAAATTGAACACACGAGAGTCGAGTTCTCAAACTGATGCCGTGTGTTCGATTTTCAACTCTATTGTATTAGCGCAGAGCTCTATTTTCAGTGCTGTTTTTACTTACGCCGATGGAAAAAACCGCTCGTGGGAACGAGGGCGCTCAGTTTATTGGCGTTTGTTTTATGTGGCTGTAAACGCTATGATATATTGGTATCCACTTTACCACCTTAGGTTATGGGTGCAAGAAATTGGTTACAGGTAATGCTGTGTAGAAATATTAAAAAGTTAACACTTAGGGTCAATTCATACCGCGATGATATGCGACGCGACCCGGCGGTGCATTCTTAAGATAGCCATTCAAAATTAAACTTTATTCGCTACACAAAAAAAACACGTTTCATTGCAAGAGCGGTGCCTTCGACATTGACTTTGATTGACTTGACATTAGAACTCTTGCAATGAAACGTGTATCTTATTTGGTAGTGAATAAAGTCCAATTTTGAATAGCTGTCTTAGAAGTGCAGCGCCGCGATGCATCCCTTCTCGTCTCGGTGTGAGCTGACCCTTATGAATACAACCCAATTTTTCATATAATTTAATATCGAAAAATTTTATCCGTATAAACTTAGAATCCCACTAATAGAATGCTATATAAATCCCTGTACTAAATCCTCTAAATTCAATAGAATGTAACCTCTGGCACTTAAATTTGAATTCTAAAGCTATTCAAGCGATATGTCGAAGCCGAATAATGATCGTGAGTCAGGCACAAGCGTTATGCGATATTAATGCGGGGCTTAACTCAATAATTGTCGCGCTGACCGACTAATTCGAGTTCACGACGTTAGCACTTGGGCTTAAACGGTTATGTGTGTTTAATTCGTGGGAGAGCAATGCTTCGGCATTGCTCTCCCACGAATTGGTCCGACGTGAAATGACGCTTGTGTTGTGTTTCGGTGAGTGAGGTTACCGGATGGTTTTTAAGGACCAGAAACGCGGCGGTAATCGCTTACCATCAGGAAATCCGTCCGTTCGTTTCCATTTCGATTTCATTTACAAAAATGTACAGTTGCCAACAGCTCCGGTGTAACACCTTCCAACCTTTTTATCAAGTAATTTTGGATGACAAGTGGTACTTGATCTGTCAGCGACCGTTCCAAGCAAAGGGTGTAACACGTAAATATGTGCCTAAAGCATATAAGGTAAAGCATGTGTTCGAGAAAAAAAGGTGATTAAAATCGTAACTACAAATAAAAAAAATGCATTTCTCAAAGATTTTGACATTGGAAATGTATTTTCGTTCGCTTCAGTGTAGGCTCCGATTTCACGAAAAAGTGTGATCTCGTTATATCTCGGAGAGTTGAGAAGATAAGATGTTAAAAAAAGACCCAAAAGACGTGTATTTACAAGAGCTGTAAGGTGCAATTTATTTGAGAAAGTAAGAAACGAAAAAGTTATGGCTGAAATAGTGAAAAAAAAAAAAAAAAATCCGAATTTTTTATTTTGGCGTTTGATATTTTGGATATATCGAAGAATGATATCAGTTTCGAGATAAAATCTTCTGGACTATTTAATCAGCTACAATTTGAGCCTAAAACAAAGACGATCGGTCATGTCAAGTTTTTTCTAATTCCGTAGATTAATTTCCCATGTTCTCGATAGTCGCGTGAGGAACGAAATCTGTGAATTTTTTTCTCATAATGTAATATTTAATATTCAGAATATGAAATTAGATTTTTTAAAGTCTACAGAATAAAATGAAAGTGGTACAGGTATCACGCTACGTTCAGATAATTTTTACTGCACATTTTAGGGATTGCCAAAATAAATCTAATAATCTGTTAGGCAAACCATGTTAACCTACATCGTGCGCAAAGTGAAACACCCAGGTTGAGGTGGCAACCTGCCAAGTTGGATCCTGTAAACGTAGCCTTATAACGACTGAGGCATTCGCTGTTGAGCGATTTTTAGAGTAACGAAGAAAATAACATTAATGTTCCCGGTGGCTTCGGATAGCTAATATATTATTACACTGCACTGGTGATAAAAATTTATAGCCCTGTTATCGGTTCGAAAATGTTTATGTTGGTTAGTGCCAAATACGTCTTGAGATGCGATGCAAAATTTTCTTTTAATATTTGTCACTATACAACATACTATTTACTACCTTGTACTTGGTACTAAGTGATAATATTTGGCTTTGTCTTTTTACGACTGGTTACCTGATGCCAACGTTGTAACCCTCGTGGAGAGCTTGGGAGCCACTGTTTACATATATTGAGTTCATCCGCCGCCATCCCTACTGCATGCTCCTACCTGTGTGCTCAAGAAATTAACTACAATTTGTATGGCATTCAATTAATTACCATTGTTTGCCACTGGGGGCGTTGTTTCTATGCTATACAAAGTGTTAACTTCTCCATGGCTTCACTGAACCTAGTACTCACGCGACCTGGATTTCGAGTACGAGGAAGGAGTTCGTGGCAGATGTTTGATATCGGAGTTTCCATCTCCGGTCTTGTGGTCCGCGGAAGGTATTTTATTTCCCTCCTACCCTCCGGAGTGAGTTTCAGCAAATCCAGCGGGCATTCCCCTATCCTCCACTTGGGGACGCGGCCTCTAGGGATTCAGGTCGCCAGCGTCAAAGCGACAACCCAAGGATAGAGAGAGTTTCTTGGCGCAAATGTACTAGGAGAGCCAACCCTACGTAATGTGGGAAGGAGCTAAGCAGAAGAAGAAGACAACTTGAATAAAATTAAAATGGTTTTGTTTATTTCATTTGGGAAACAACAGCTTATTAATAACTTAGTATTGAAACAGCACAATCAATATAAGCCAATAACAAGTTTCCACTAATGGTTACAAATAAAAACTCCAGCTGCAGGTGAAGGATTATCCATTATTTACGCCACACCCTGTATATATAGATTATTTTAAATGATTATATTCGTTTAATAAAGGAGTATATAAAGAACAAAATACAAAATATTTAATTTCAATCAGCACGCATACCTGGAAGAAATATTATGCATATCGATTCGCTCTACTCATTTACAATGTAAATTAAATTCTTTTATTAAATTGTCGAATTATATTAATACGATTGAGACTTTTACTGTGAAAAGTTATTTAAAAAATATAAGTTTATAGACACTTCGTGCCTTGTCTATATGACCCATGATTTGGCCCCTAATATCCGTGATTTAGACCCTAAAAATGATAACCACGAAAACTCAGAGATTTTTTAACTAATTGACCAAATAATTGCCAGATTAGTTTTCTGGGTAACCAAACAGATCAACGGCTTGATCCAGTCGTATATCCCTACTAATATTATAAATGAGAATTTAAGTTTGTTTGTTACGCTTTCACGCGAAAACTACTGAACAGATTTTGATGAAATTTGGTACGGTAGTAGTTTAGACTCTGGATTAAAACATAGGCTACTTTTTATCCCGGAAAAGTATAATGTTCCCGCGGGATACTCGATAGTATATTTACGCGGGCGGAGCTGCTGGAAACAGCTAGTATAATATGAATTAAAGAATTAATCGTATATGGATTCAATTAATTAGTACCTGGGTAACTGAGCTTTGCTCCAGTAGATAAAAAAAAATCACATAAATATACCGGGGTTCGAACACATGACATACCGAATTTTCGAACAAACCAAAAATTAAACACAATAGTAATTAGTACGCATACCAAACTGCCAATCTAACTCACTTAATAGAGTCGAAATTTTTGATATATTGTTGGACGACGAAAGAAAAAACATTTACAAGATAAAAATACGCAATTTCCCAAGGATAAGACTTAGCTAGATCGATTTTCTCACCCAAAACTCCCTGCATACTAAATTTCATGGTAATACTTGCGCCCCTTTTCGAGAGACCGATTATATACATATATACAAGATTATCTCGTTCAAAGTATAAGCTGAATTAATCAACAAATTATGCAAGCTAATAATTTCATTTATCATATTTTATAACTGGGCTACCATTATATTAATTAGTAAACCGCAAAGTGGTCACCACAAATGAAGCGAGAGAATTAATTCAAATTACCTATGTACAAATCGTAATTTTGTCCGTATGAACTCTCTATTCCCCTAATTGTGCATTAGTTAATGTATTTTGTATATAAATTATATTAAGTTGATAATCTTATTCGTTTACACTAATATTATGAAGAGGAAAGATTTGATTATTAGCATTGAATAGGCTCCGAAACTATTGGAACGATTTTGATGATATTTCGTACAGATATTAGATTATAGAGCAAACCACTCGGAAGGAAATTGACTACTTTTATCGCTGCAAAGTGTAAGGTTTCCAGGGGATTTTCTTTTTCGCGCACGAAGTCTCGGGAAACGTCTAGTTCAGTATAATGTTATAGGTATATTTGTGTTCCTCTTTAATCGGTTTTGATCTTTGATTATTACATTTGATTTATTTTTGCCCTTCTAATAGATACGATCTATATAATACCTATATATTGACGACTTCTGTGGCTCAGTGGTTGAACGTTGGTGCTCAAGCCGCAAGGGTTCGAATCCCGCCGAAGGATGAAAAACTTTTTCTGTGTTCCTGGGTCATGGATGTGTATTAAATATGTGTATAATGTAACAAAAATCTTAAATATAATATTTATAATTTAAATTTAAACGTATTACTTGTATACTAACATTTAACGTCCCGTAACAACGTCCCGTTGTATGGTGACACAAGTTCTTCGAGTACTTAACACGGGGCCAGATGGACGTGGTGTGAAGCGTCCATAGATATTATTATTATTTTTTATTATATTATTATGTGTCTATCAAAGTATTCCTGAATATTAATAAAGGACAGTATAAAAGGGTATTACAAAGATTATTTTTTTATTATTTATTTATATCACAAATAATTGATTTTTGTAGTATTTAAAGTATTTTTAGTCATACGAAAAAATTAGGAGCACTTTCAATTTTGTGGTATGTAGTTGTTGCGATAGCACGGGGATTGTGACTTCAGTTTCCAGATAAATATTTTTGATAGTTGGTAACTACTTTTTTGTACTTTCGTCTGTTCATCATCATCTGTTTGAGATGTACAGACTAATCGGGTAATTTTACACCCCATTGTGGGGTAATTATTATTTCATAATACGAATTATGTTATTATTTTAATGATCATTTAGTTTTTACTAACTCAATGATATATAATTAGGTTGAGCTTTGTTTCTACTATCTAAATTAAGATTTTCGTTGAGAAAATGTAACTTTTTTTCCAAATTTATAACGTAAAGATATTTATTGTTTTCTATATGTTTTTATAAGTGTTGTTTTTTTGTTACTTTATAGGTTTAAAAAAATAGAATCTTAAACTGAACTTATTTTTAACCTTCCATCCTCTTTTACGTTTTTATTTGGGTTAAAACTTTACCCCGCGATATCGGTTGAGGCACAAAAAATCACTGTTAGTTGAGGGTATTAACCCATAACGACCTATATAAATTATCTGGTGGGAATCAGAAACTGGTGTTCAGTAAATATGGAACAGGAGCACCATTTGTCTCCCCCATCGACCAACACTAATAGGTACACTCGCGCAGTTAATCCAGCCTAATTTGTACTATCCTTGTTTCTGTTTATTTAGAAGTACCTGGGAGACCGAGCTTTGCTCACAGTTCTGGTTAGTACATAGTACGGAAAAAAACGGATTGAAATTTAGGCACCCATTTATTATTGGATTTTATAAATTTTGCAGAACTAATTTTCGCTTTAGTTCTTATACACTGAGCTTGTAAGTCTTATTTTTATGATGTTAAAAAAAATTACTTCAAGAAAACCCGCTCCGTCCGTCCGTTGTCTCTCCATCTGTCCGTCCTCCGTTGCTCACTTCAATAATTATGAATGCAAGTAGACGAAATTTTGTATAGTTATAGATAACACGTATTTTTGACGTTGTATAATAATTATGATATTTTTATTTTAGGGGTGGCTCCTACGTATATGAAGTGGGGATGTTTTTTTTTTACATTCTACTCTCATCTTACTATCGAAATACCGTATTTTAAATAAAGACGAGAGAGTTTTATAATCGACATCGATTCGATACCTACTTGAAGATAGTTAAACAGGTATAAGAGTGATAAGCTTGTAATCTTTTATGCTGCCTATCAGCCTGTCCTGTTATATACTCTTTTGGAAAAAAGTATTTTTGAGCAAAATCAAACATTTGAAGCAATTTTAAAAAATCTATTGCGCGTTGGAAGTCACGGAACCCTCTTTATACATGTTGTCGGTTAGGTTGTTTATTATATTTTGTTGTAATTCGGTAGTCTGTTGAAAAATTAGACTAATATACTTTTAATGATCGTCTTTATGGTCGGTAGCTTATTACAAATCTTCCTTTGAGCTGCACAAGTTAATACCTTAACTTAATCTAGAAAGGAATATTACTACAAGCTGTAACTGAAATAACTACTCTGTAGTACCTAGTCGCATAAAGATGAAGATTATAGTTAAATCTTATAAATCCCTTCAGTGGTTAATTTATAAAACCTCAGTTGGCATTGTTCAAGTTGACAATTTGACATTTCATGCATTTTATGGGTATGAAAAATATTTTCAGCAAAGTAAAATACCCGCGTGAATTGACAAAAGTGAATATTGTAGTCGATCACTTTTTTACCGTTTTTACCCGACTGCGGCGAAGCCAAAACGAAGGGAATGATTTTGGAAAATTACGTACGTATGTAATTGATAATTTTAATAAATGAGGTGTCAATGCATTCATATTTCATAATAATAGCCCGGGTAACATAGGCTATTATATCATTTACGTAGTCGGGTTATAGTTTTGTATAAAATTGTTGTTATTTATAGTCTGTCTATAACACTTTTATATTTTATATAGTTTCAAATACTAGAATACTTATATATACCATTACTATCCATAACACAGCAATTCGTTCACTTTAATCTCCTGTCTTGTGTATTTTCTAATTACTCGAAGCTTTGCCCTGTTCATTTACTTTTTCACTCCAGCTTTAATAAAATAATACGTGTCCAGCTTACCGACTTCTAATGCCCTTTTTTCGCGATTGTCCTAATGGTGCCTCGGGTTAATGGTTTGCTATAAAATAATTGTAACATCCCACACCTAAAACAATTCATCTACAAGTAAGGAACTTGTTGGTAATGCTTATTAATGCCAATTATTATTATAGTATACTGAATAATTCAATTTGTTTTTATTTATATTTTAAATCATGTTTATTACCGTTTCATGCTTATTTATTTAACTTATTATCAACTTCTTTCGTGTTAGGTACAATGATAATAATAAATCAAATCATAATAATAATAAATAAAATAAACTATAATAATATATCAAATTTTTCTCAGAATATATAGATAATAATTATCAGCTATTTATATTTCAAGAAAATTTTGATTAAGTAGATCTAAGGTACTGGGATTTTTTTATATTTCAATTAGAAAAGAATAAAATATATCTCATATAAGAAACGATGAACAAAAGTATAATAATATTAAATAAATTTTCATTATCATACCTCCTTAACATTTTTATTTTTATTTTAGTAGCTTCTAATTAAGAATAGTGATGAAATGGTGTTCTGGAAACCTAAAGAACATTACGTGGAACTTATCTCTTTTAATACTGTCGTCCATGATTCTCCGTATATTGACGAGGTGAAAAATTATATTTAGTTATATATTGAAATATAACGAGACAAAATGTAAAGTATTAAATAATACAGAAATAAGATAAATTAAGGAGAGGGCTTTTATTAAATCTAACAATTTGGAGCAGGCGACAAGTATTCCCTCTCGCTCTTATTAAATTTCAGCCTTCGTTTCACGCAAAACATCGAGTCTTCAAACACAATACTGATTTTATCAAATTATTAATTTTCTTGCGAGAAATATTTTGACGCTCGGAAATTGAAAAACAATTCCAAATACAAGGTTTCGTATGTATCTTGAGGCTGTAAGGTATTTAGACATTTTATCACAGCTTTTTCTATACAAATATTATAAAAAGGAAAAGTATGTTTGTTTGTTTGTTTGCATTGAATAGGCTCCAAAACTACTGGAACGATTTTTATGAAATTTGGCTTAAATAATTATATAGAGTAGACTACGAGATAGGAAATAGGCTACTTTTGATCGCGGTAAAATGTACGGTTTCTGCAATATTAACTTTAGCGCGCACGAAGTCGCGGGCAACATCTAGTATATTATAAGATGTACTGTAGTTACCCGACTATGCCTGAAGGGCGGTTATGTTTTTCAAGTGTATGTGCGTATGAATGTATGTCTGTATTTATATATTTTCTTTGGCACGCTCTAGAGCCTAAACGCCTTGTCGCACTTGAGCTTGAGAGGGATCATTAAATTCGTCTTAGGGTTAATTCACACCGAAACGAAACGATACTGAGCTTTATTCATTACACAAGAAGATACACGTTTCATTGTAAGAGTCCGATTGTCATGTTGCACCGCGCTGCACAGCGCATCTGCAGTGTATGACTGATGTCTTATGAAACGTGTATCTTTTTGCGTAGTGAATAAATTTCAGTAAATATCGCGGTGTGAACTGATCCTTAGTCGTGAGAGTGATATTGGGTATATCAAAATTATTTGACGCAGTCTGGTTTTCGTTTTTTTTTTATTCAGCGTTCTCGCCGAGCGTAGCTGTGCAGAATATAGGAAGTTGCGATGGCCCGAATGGGACACTCAAATGGCAGCCGTTTTATGACTTAGGCAGGAGGCCATGGCCTGGCCTTACGACAATAATATTTATGTCAATAGCGTATACTCTGTATCAACACAAACACCCAATAAGCGAAATTTCTGTAGCCCATAAATTAAGTCTTAAACTATTATTTGCTCAAATAAATCACAACCAGACTTCCGAATGACGCAGTATATCAGCCCGAGTCAGATGTCTCCTGCTCCAAATTTAGATGGACCTTTGGCCCTGGGCTTCGGCCATTATATTCAAATTAAGTCCGGCTCTAGGCCACCGAAATGATTTACCGATAAGACGGAGGTGAATATAATTTAACGGCTTTCTGTTATAAATTTTACTAGCACTAGGCGCCAATATTTATAGAGACAACCCTATTCGATATAAATCCTACTAGTATTAAAAATGTGAAAATTTGTGAGGATGGATGGATGTTACTCTTTCACGCAAAAATTACTGAACGAATTTTAATTATATTTTGTATGGTAGTAGTTAAAGCTTTGAATTAACGTATATGCTGTTTATCCCGAAAAAGTAAAGTGTTCCCGTGGGATCTTATGTTTACGCGGGCGGAGCCGCGGACAAAAGCTAGTTTATAATAACACTAGCTTTTTCCCGCTTCACCTCCCGCGTAAATATAGTATCCCACGGTAATACTGTACTTTTTCGGTATAAAATTATACTATGTTTTAATCCAGAGTCTAAACTACTACCATACCAAATTTCATCGAAATCCGTTCAGTAATTTTTGCGTGAAAGAGAAATAAACATCCATCCATCCTCAAAAACTTTGATGCTGGTCAAACTCAGGAATTGCAAGATTAGGAATTTATTTAGGATAAATTGCCGCTTTACAGATAAATTCTAATATTATCCTTACGCCCAGTTTTAAAATCAGTTGTGAAAGTAATTTAGATTCCTTTATTTATAGGAAAAACCTAAATTTAATAATCCCTTATCAACTTGCTTACAAAGATGTACTCGTATGAAACTCGACCATAGTTACGAATGCTTACACAATAATAAAAAGAATTGCCGATGCACGCCCATAGAAATAGTCAGTAAATACAGATACTTACAGAACAGGATTAACAGTTTACAGCGACCTTAGTTAGAAAGGACACGTGAACCAAGGATGTAATAGATTACAATCGATTTTAGGTACATTTTTTCATCTCAGTAGGTTTTTAAGTAACAAACTATTGTATGTAATCTACTGCTGATTCCGTAGCTTATGAGCGGATCTGCAGATCCGCTCATAAGCTACGGAATCAGCAGTTATGGCCATACATTTAAAACACGATTAGATAAAATTAAACAATTGCAAGTTGGAGTAATTAAATATTTCGCAAGCAAAAAAGTAAAATTGGATTGCAAAGATAAAGAGAACTATGACCAATTATTTAATATATAATATAATATACGACATTTTACCTGTGCACGCAAATGTAGAATATTTAATAGCTTTAGAACAATACAACATAGATAAATATAAGAGATTAACAGATCATCACCAATATAATACTAGGACTGTTACACAGGGCAAATATGTAAAACCGGCAATAAAAAGCTTCTATGGCAAAAGAACAAGAAAATATTTGACTTGAATCATTTATTACAAAATGGATTTCTTAAGAGATAAAAGTAAAAACATAAGTATGTTGACACTAAAAAATAAATTAAAAAGTTATTTTTTTTAAAGTACCCACTGTGTAACTTATGTTCAACGAATAAGAATAATTAAGATTATATTATAAAACATGTTTTAATAGTGTAAAATTACTATATAATGTTAAATTATAATTGTAGTAGGATAATATTATTTTTGTAATTTATTTTTAAGTAATCTTGTTTTTGTTACCACTTATTTAGCAGTAACATAATATTTTTTTAATTTGTCAATAGAACTATATTTAATAATATTATTATGTATTATAATAATTATAGCCATCAAACTGTTTCGCAGTTTGGGGATTTTTATGGTTTGTTTGTTTTTTATTGTTTCATATTGTTTATCCTTAAGAATCAATGTAATGAATTGAATTAAAAATAATTAATTAATTAAAATACCAAAAGTTACGAAGCAAAAAAGTAATCATTAGTTCACGGCCATAAAATAATAATATGACGGTAAAAACCGGCCATGTGCGATCCGGACTTGCGCACGATGGGCTCCGTACAAAACGGCCGTTTACGAATTACGAGTACGGAGAGTAACGTTTTTTTCTGTTTTTTATAGTATTTTGTTATTATAGCGGCAGCAGAAATACATCATTTGTGAAAATTTCAACTGTCTAACTTGATTGTTGAAATTTTAGGTTCCTGAGATACAGCCTGGTGACAGACGGACAGACAGCGGAGCCTCAGTAATTAGAGACACTTTTTACCCTTTGGGTACGGAACCCTAAAAACGCGAATACGTCTAACATCCGTCGAATTGTAATCCAACAAATAAAATCCCCAACATATGAAATTGGCGTTTTGTAGAGGAGGAACATGAAGTCATTTTTTTAAACATACTATTATATTTATGCACTATATACCATTGATATCTATGCATTTTGCCATCTCATAGGTAGTACATTGATTCCTTTACTAAAAAAACTATACGGACAGGAATCCATAAAATCTTTGAAGGCGCTTTGGACTGCCCCATCGGAGTTGAATTTTTTCCCTTGAAAGAAGTTATCCAAATTTCGAAAAAAATGGTAATCTGTTGGAGCAAGGTCCGGGGAGTACGATGGATGTCTTAGACATTCCAATTGAAGCTCTTCTAATTTGGTAGCCGTCTGTTGTGCAGTGTGTGGTCTAGCGTTGTCCTGAAGCAGCAGTGGCCTAGAGCGAATGACCAACCTCTGTTGTTTAGCAGCTAGCTTTTCCATCATGATTTGCAGTTGCTGGCAATAGACATCTGCCGTAATCGTCAGGCCAGATTTAAGAAAGCTGTAGTGAACGACACCGGCACTAGTGCAACAAACGCTCACAAGTAACTTTTTTTGAGTCAATTTTCGCTTGGGGCAGGCTTTGGCTAGTTCGCCAGGGTTCAGCCATTGCGATGAGCATTTCCGATTATCGTACAGGCTCCACTTTTCATCACAGGTAATGATTCGATTTAAAATCCCTTCATTATTGTGCCGGTTCAGTAATGTAACACAGCAGTCGACGCGCGTTTGTCGGTTTGCTGCACTCAATTCATGAGGTACCCACCTTTGAAGATTAATCACCTTACCAATTTCCTTCAAATGGATTTAAACAGTTTTATCACTAACACCGCAGCCTGAAGCTAACTCGGGCGTGGTTCGTGATGGATCCGTTTCCACAATAGCCTTCAATTCTTTATAATAAGAATAATAATAACATTTATTCAACAAACACACTCACACTACACTACATTATCAACAAAGAATCGACATTAAGCATAAACAATCACGATAAGTTTACAAATAACAGAAATAGAACGGACATTTTCCTAACCACATAAAAAAAGAGAAACATAGATTATACATAATATTAACAAACAACAAATAATAGCAAAATAAAAAAATAAATAATAAAAATAAAAAAGAACAGGTATAAGGCAAGTACTATGCAGTTCTACGATCGCGGTATAGTACTCAACTTTACCGCAATCCCTGGTCTTTATCAACTTTGGTCTCCGGCCGTCCAAGGGGCTTGTTCTGCTGGTCGTTATTTCCAGAACGAAAATATTGGAACTAAAAACGCACTGTGTTTTCTTTTGCGACACCGCCGCCATACACATCATTAATCCTTCTAGCCGTTTCGGCAGCACTGGTGCCACGGAGGAACTCGTATTCGAAAATAACACGATACTTATTTCAAGTTTTCCATTTTGTAAACAGAGTGACGCAAAGAAATAACCAAAAAGGAAAAAAACAAACGAATTACGGTTTTCGAAACACAAATGCTTGAGTAAATAGCGGTATAAATTTGAAATTGGAATTCCAATTCAAAGAAGATATATTTGAGATCAAAGTGGCCAGTACGACAAAACGCCAATTTCATATGTAAGGGCCTGATATTTATTTTATTTTTTATTCAAATCTTCGCAGTTTTGTTCATCCACAAACAAAAATATTTTATCCGTCATATTTCTGTGCATGTAGCGTGTAGGGTTAAACATCGACAGGTGAGTGACGCGTGGGGCCGGAAATACCCCCTTACACAGTTCCGACGGCGGGCACTTGGGTTGAACTCGTTTCACTTTAACCCTTCTAACTAGCTGAGGTCCGATTTCGCACGTGAACATCTAGGTTGAATCCCCGCGCCCATGGGTGATAAGTGACATCTGTTGCCGCGACTGTTTTTCATTATCACAACCCATAGACAAATCATTGGTCTCGCTGGGCGCTCTACCGCCAGCGAGACCAATCATTTATCTATGTCATAGCCGATGCAGTCGCTGACTTATCCGGTGTATTACTTTTGAACCTTAAGGGTCAATTCACACTAAAACGACACGATACGCGACATGGCGCTGTAAAATCAAGATAAGCTATTCAAAATTGAATTTCATTCATTTCATAAGATGATACACGTTTCATATGACATCAGTCATCCTACTAATATTATAAATGTGAAAGTTTGTGAGGATAGATGGATGGATAGATGGATGGATGGATGGATGTTTATTACTCTTTCACGCAAAAGCTACTGAACGGATTTCGATGAAATATGGTACGGTAGTAGGAGTAGTAGTAGTTAGATTAATACAATTTTCCCTTCTTGTGTAATTAATAAAGGTCAATTTTGGATAGCTATCTTAAAAAGGCATCGCCATCTCATTTCGGTGTGAACTGACGCTAAATAGATTTTTGCTGAGGGTTTTTGTCGTCTGTGTCTTGACCCTAACGCCTTATCATGCCTAATAAAGATCGAAATGTCATGTTTTTTGTGATCGAATGTTAACCCAGATTGTCGGCGACTGTACAATATCAGAAAAGTTCCTGCTCGACCACTTTCTAAACTGGATGCCTTTGCACTAGGACGCCTAAAATTATTTAAACACAAAGCGACCGCATCGACTGCAAATCTTGTCGAAGTCTGTATTTACATGTGAGTCAGTGTGAATGTGAATAATAATTCATCGGCGCTGGCAAGCAATTTTGATCTTATGCCTGGACATACACTGTACATAATATTCATAGCCTTTATTGGAATTACAAAATGAACCTGTGTATAGTTCGTCCATTTATATTACTTGAAAATAATAATAATATATTTCACAATTATCAAAATTATACCATCAGTTATTACATCAATTAGAATCTGATTTTCGTAATGTATGCCACGACCTAGTTTGAATATGATTCTGCCATAAATTGGGTATATTTCTGTCGTAGTAACATTTGAAAGTAACAAGTCTTCTTGTCTAGTGAATAAAGTTCTATTTTGAATCGCTATCTTAAAAATGCATCGCAGCGACCCGTATCGTCTCATTTCGGTGTGAACAGTTTTTGCTGAATGTCTATGTTCGTCTGTGTTTAGTGTGTGACATTTTCCTTGTGTTTATATATGGTGTACCTATATACATAGTTTGAAAGCTCCTACACAAATAATTAAATGATCGTCATCCAAAAGGTTTACACTTGAATTAGCTTAAGCCGAGATTTTGAGGCCATTATATAAACAAAAAACCGGCCAAGTGCGAGTCGGACTCGAGCACGTAGGGTTCCGTAACAGTGTACCACAGATTACTAAATAGTTACTATATATAGCTTATTGTACGTACAAGTTCTTCGAGAACTAAGCACGGGACCAGATCGACACGTGGTGTGAAAGCGCCTATAGATATTAATTTTTAATTGTACCAGTACTTCACACGTTTACTTATTATTACGTTATTTACCAACAAAGTTACATAAGCCGTTATAGTTTTCCTTTAAAGGTCACCATATCATTAATTTTTTAACATTTTTCCAGCCATTTAACTTTTAGACGGGCGATTGTAACAAAAAAATGGAGCGATTTCAAGTCGAATATCTCGCAAACGGATACCTAAAACAAAAATCGTCTTAGCAACCTCTCGATTTTTTTAAACACCTATCTAATGATACGTCACATTATGGGGTACAGACATTGGGTAACAGAATTTTAATGATATCAACTTTCCTTACAAGGTGCACTCGGGTTAATCGAATTAAATGGTCCCCCGATCCTTTTTTCATCACGAATATTTCATTTTTTGCTACCAAAATAAATATGAAGATCGATAAAGCATATTTGCAGTGTCCTTTTGTGAATTCTGTATTAATTAATGTCTTTTATGCGATAATAAATGGCTTATCGACGGGTTATGTCAGGCGTTTCGATACAGGCTTTGTTCGAAATCCCTTGATACCAATATGTGCTTTTTTATTAAATTAACAATAAAAGTTTTAAAAATATTCACAGTGATATATTAAATATTTGCTTATTTTACGATGTTTTAAAATCTTTGATTTGATATTCTTACAACTATAGCAAAAAGTGTCGTTACAACTTTTAGTCTTAATTTTTTCCGTCTAGCCCCCTTTCGGAACGCGCGATAAGGAACTTCGTTCCAATATATATATTTGGGTAAGCAAAATTTTGATACTGACTTTTGGTAGATGCCTACAATATTATGTCGGCTATACATGTTTACTCAGTGTAGGCCAATACGAGCGTCGGCAAATAGGTAAAAGGCAAGTGCTGATTACAAACGTTGGACGAGTTCCTCGAATACCACGGCCAATATAGACGAGTGTTTATCGAGCTGCCCACACATTGTCAGAGCGCAGACGAGAGCCTTTGATTTGTGCACAAAAACCGACACTGATCCGAAGTTTGATTTGTGCAAGTGATCACAAGTGACGGCGAGCAAAGACAAGTAGCGCCAAATGAGCTCTACACATGTCGGCCCTGGGCTTCACTCGGCCAACTAGGCGAGCGACACCGAACGAAGATAAGGCAAGTCGAATCAGCTGTCTACACGTTGGCGCTGGTCATCTCTCGGCAACACTCGGCCAACATATTGTATAGCCGACTTTAGAAATAGAGTAAATAATTAAATCTTAAACGCATATTTATCTGACTCCGGCGAAACCAAAAGGAAATTTTGGCAGTCTATGTATATGACGTATGTATATTTCTATTTTCACCGTAGCACCTAAACTACTGATCCGATTTTAATAAACTAGGTGTCACTAGATTCGTAATATAGGCTAACAGGCCCGAGTAACATAGGCTATACAGATTACATAGTGGATATATAGTTTTTTTTAAATAATATTAGTTAATGTAAATCTTAAAAAAATAATATAGATACGAGCAATTTAAATTTTCAACAAAAATATATCGATATGTCGGCCTGTGACGTCAACTGCTACCGCCGCACATTTTTTATAAAATAATGAATGGCGATAACAGTTTCTGACGTAACAAACCGTTTTGCGAGAACCTTAATAACTATGTCCTTTTGATTTGTGTGTTAGTCAATAATTTAATTAGTGAAAATGTGTTATTCGACATTTGGCAACATCCCTATTCCCAGCCAAATGATTATTATCGGTACTTACTTCTTATTCGTTGGTTTATGAATAACTGATAAGACAACATTTCGTAGGAAATTTTAGGTACAAATTATAGGCACGGGTGCTTCAGAGTTTTTCCTCTCGAGCACAGTGTTTAGTGGAGAAAGACGTTTCTTTATAAATTACCAAAATTCTAATTTTATGATTTCACGAATTTTTCACGCGTTCAGACTTTGCTCAATCTTATCTTACGTAGAATTAACGGAAACGGAACACTATTTTTTAAACTGAACCCTAAGACGAAAGTAGCCCATGTTACTTATAACATAAGTACGTTATGTTATAAGTAACAAAATATGTTCCGGCTGGTACAATTCATATCTGTCAGTGAAAGTCCAGTGAAAATTGGGCCGGCCGTTACAGAGATTAGCAGAAATATTAGAGATTAACAGAAACAGACAGACGGACGGATGGACGAACAGACAAAAATAAATAGATTTTTTATTGTAATTACCGTACTTATATACTTTGATATGAATATAGTGCAAAGCTGTTATTTTAAATGGAATCCATCACTATGTTCCACCATTCGGTGACAATGCCACAAACTTAGAAGTACCTAAACCCTTTACACAAAAAAAAGTACTATCAAAATCCGATTACTCTGTAAAAAGTAATGTGTGGTCCTACATAAAAAAAAAATATGCGTTGACTTGAGAACCTTCTCTGGTTTTTTCTTTTTATTTTATTTTAAAACCAACAAACTTAAATCGACAATGTTGACTAGTGCTAAAACATTTGGAGCATTCCTTTGCGAATCTTGATCTAATTATTTTCAAGATACTTCAGGAAATTGAAAACAAATACAGAAGTACCTTTTTCTTATAATTAAGGTTTTGTGAAAAAAATATTCTACGCCGCTTTGCTGATTTAATTTCACGTGAAAAAAGGCGCTACGATCACTTGAACGTTCCTAGAGATTTAACTATAGAGCGAAGAAACTGATAGAGTTTTGACTTTAAATTATGTGAATAAAATAAGTAAAAAGTAGTCAAAGAACGTTTGTGTACTAAAGTTTATTATAAAGTTGATAATTCTGTTAACGATTTGCACACATTGGGACAAAATCTTGATGAGTTTCATTTGGAAATAAAAATTATTAATTTCTTTTTTCATTTTCATTACATTATTACAGTTTTTATAAAATAATTTAGGTTATTTATCAACCGAATAATAAGGAAATATAAATAACCGAAATTATTTGCTATTTTTACTAAAGACCGTTGATAATATAATAGCTACGCTACGCTTAAGGGAACATACCCATTACTGATACTGCATGAGCACTTATTACACTTTTTCACCCCCCATCTGCCCTCCATGACCATCTGTAGTAGGTATATATGCCGAGGCCCCCCTCCCTACTTTTCACGTAGTACTTCATAACTTTTTGGTTTGTTTTTGATGTAAACAAAGTTAAAAATACAAGTTTATAGTTAAAGAGCCGTACTCACGGTCCAGCCTGCGGATCCAACAACAAAAACCTAAACCCCCTCCCACACCAGGTGACCACACCTAGTACATTGAAGATGTAAGATCTAGGATAGAAGATATAGGATTGCAATTCCAATGTCTCGCTAAAACTCGAGAACGGCTGGACCGATTTGGCTTATTTTGGTCTTGAAATAAATGTGGACGTTCAGGAAAGGTTAAACGTAGAGAAATATTGGAAAAGGTGTAGGAGTAGGTGTAGTTTGTAGGTGTAGTTTGTAGGTGTAGTCATTTATTTATTCTATTTCATAGTTAGGATGGAACAACATGTGTCGGGACAGCTAGTAGGTAATATTTTACCTCAAAAGTTATTTTTTAAAATTGTGCAAAATACTTTGTATTCTTGGTAAAATAATTTAATTTTATTATTTTATCACATACTTTTCATTGTAAATTAAGAAATACAAATAATGAAAGTGATATAATCAGTATTTAAAATTGAAATATAAGTACCTTATTAAAATATACAGAACACGTTAAACTTATGACATCCCTTTTTGTCGGGGTTAAACTGCTGAGGTTAAAAGAAAATGCGATGTCTACATTTTTTGCTTTCTCTGGAGTCGATACAATACCAAATAGTTCAGTTTCAAAGCGCGCGTAGTTAAAAGTTGTTTTAATTAGTGCAGAGAACGGTCGGTACAAATACAATGGGATAAAGTTGATTAATATTTTTTTGTTTTATATTTTAATACACGTAACAATTAATGGCGTGGAGAGCGACAGGAGGTTATTTAACGTGTGAAAATCAATCACAATATGCTGCCTTAATATACATGACTTTGTAATTTTGTTTGCATCGTCAACATCACCGACTACTGCTTTTCCCCCCCTCGACGTGAGAAGGAGTAGGCTATTAAGGCTAACGACTAGCACACTACGAGCTAGCATTATGATGTATGCTGTGCAATATGGCAATAACTCCACGTCTTTGTAAATTGTTAGTTAGTCAGACACATTTTTAAGCTATTGCATAGCTTTTATCGCGGGCTTTGAGCGCGGCGACCGAATCAAGAAATTCCATAACGAAAATAAACTTAACACCCCCGACCGGCACAGCGGTGCGGCGTTGAAAGCCGTGCATCGTCTAACGTCGTTTCAGTTCGGCAGACTTCGGCACGGTGTTTGTGTGCGTGCGACTAGACGTGTGCGTGTAGACTTACTATGCAATAGCTTTACCGCGGCAGTCCCCGAGTGCCACAAATATTTTTACAATGTTTTCTTTAGAGACCGTACTTATAATGTCCTTTAGAAAAATCTCAAATATTAAGCAGTGTAGCTCCACGAACAGGCGCGAACGAGATTTTTTTTTCTGGCTCAGAGCGGCATTACCTACTGTCAATTCACTGTGATAGTTTTCATAGGTGTACAAACTGATCATCAACTTAATCAGCAAATTATTTTAAAGGCGTATTTAAAAATTGTTGTTTGACAGCAGGCATCAGCCAAGACAGCGACCAAATAAAATAAACCTTACTGCCACTTACGCGAGAAGACAAACGAATTTAAAAGGGGAATCATTTAAAAAATAAGTTTTATTTCAAACTTTTTGTGCATTATTTTACAGAAAGCTTTTATTGATAGCATTCAACCTATTATTGAGTTATAAAATGTATAATTAACATAATATATTAGATATTAAATTTATAATTTATATAAAATTATAAAATTTAATTTATAACAGACAACCGTCATTGTTTACATTGTTCTGCTTAAAATACATAGGTAGATACATAATACATAACTTACACATTATTTTAATTTATATCATATATATTGTAAAGCAATTAGTGAGAAAAAAATAAACAAACTTAAAAAAAAGTAACCCCCGGATCGCCAAGCAGTGAGCGAGCTGATGATTATGAATTTTAGCTAAGAACACTCTCTATCATGTCAACTTTAAAAAAAAAAATGTTTATAATCTTGAGAGCTACGATGCCACGGACAGACATACAGACACGGAAAACTTAACACCCATCCTTTTTGCCCCGGTGATTAAAAAAGTAATTTTTTAACCACCGGGGCATTTTCACTGTGACAGGCCGGCTCAGCTAACTAATTTTGTAAAGTCGGTAAAATTAATAAAAATTGTTTGTAAAATAAAGTAACATGGATTCCGTCGTATTGGCGAACCTCCAGAAGTTCATTCCTCAATTTACCCAGAACATTGAACACGAATTCTAAATAAATGTCGCACAGAAATTATAATTTAATACGCGATTGTGATAAATTGTGATAACAATAATGATCCAAGTTGAGATTTGATCAAACAGATGTTATTTTTTAAATACAGTTTTTAAGTGAAAACTTTAGGATCGCTGTGATTCGGAAAACTAACCTAACAAACAAAGAGCATGTCAGGACATGTCTAAGGAGGGTTCCGTAAATATCAACGCGTAATAGGTTTTTTTCAAATAATTTCAAAAGTTACTATCCGATTTCGTTCAAAATAATTTCCCTAATGAGTTTTTAGCATGAACTTACAAGTTTCTATCTCTTATAGTTTAGAAATGCTGGGGGGGAACAACTTACTAACCACTTTGGAGGCCGATTACTCGAAACTTTATAAAAAGTAATGTAAGAAACCTTGCCTGTACACAATCTACAACTATACATAATTTCATCCATTTATATTCATAATTACAGAAGCTAGAAGCGCGGACAGACAGACAGACGGACGGACAGAGCGAAACTATAAGGTTCCTTATATATTACGGAACCCTACAAAAGCCAGTAAAAAGTGATATCCACATTAGTCGGACTACAAAACAGTTATATTTCAGATTTTACCTTTCTTTCAAAAGTGCGTAAATAAACCGGCCCAGTCGGTTGTTGGTGCAGTTTGTAGAGTTAGTGCTGTTGTCGAGTCAGATAGTAATATATATATATATATATATATATATATATATATATATATATATATATATTATATCTTTCTAATGTTATATTTATAACATTAGAAAGATATAATATTTTAACTACTCCGCTTTTAGGTGTAGGGAGATATTTTAATGTTTCCAAAAAAAACAGTAAAAGAATTAAAAAACAACGAGCAATTTACATAATAAATTTAATTAATCTTGAACTTGTAAGGTATCTGGGTCGTCCCACAGGTCGTGATACCGGTGGGACGACCCGGGTGCCACCGCGGTACTCTGCGGTACTCTGTTTACGGCGTTGGAGGAGGACGAGGAAGAGAAGGAACTGATGGCATTGCGAGCATTGCGAAATGACGTACTCGTGTGTCAGAGACCAAGACTCTATTTGGGTCGCTGCGCCGCAGCAAGTGTTGTTAGCTATAGAAGTATGGTTTAAAAGTGGTACACCGCTTGTGTAAATGTAACCTCACCTCTAGATTTCGAATATTGGTCAGGATATTTTTCGTACAGTGCCCTCGGAAATACTGAAACGTCCATAAAATAATATTATCTAGATATAATTATTTAAGATAATAATAATTACTAGTCACGAAATTGGTTTTCGTGATACGTATTATATTTTCCCAATAACAAAATAAGTAGGACAATGTTTTTGTTGTGGACAAATTTTATAGCAGTAATTAAATGAAAGACATGCATATGTAACATTGTTTTTACTGAAACTAAGCAAATTAAAGTCAACAACATAATATTTTAAAGGTCGGGGCACCGAGGTAAACACGAGTTATGAGCCCTATTACAAATCTGCACTCTTCGAGATTAGATATTTGAAGCGTTCCCGACATTTCGCATTTTGCAGTAATTTTGCAGTTGTATTTATCGTTTTTATTGAAATAGGTTAATAAATTCATGCTTCAAACATCTTTATTCCTCATGAAGTTGTTACTTGTTCTGGTATAAATTTTGCCTAATAATATTATCGTAGATAGGAGTAATTCACAGTTAACATAAAGCGATTTTCGAAGTTTTGTGGCTTAGAATAATATAATAGATTTTCTTCTATATTAAATCAAAGATATTTCAAAATTACAAGGCCACTACGAACTATACGACTATATAGGAGATAATATTCTCATTTTATTATTTCATTTGCTTAGAAAAGTAGTTCAATCTAGGAGCTCAAAAAAGTGCCTTCGCGCATTTTATGAAAATCTTTCTCTGCAATTTTGGGTTTAATTAAAAAGTTAAGCAAAATTTAAAAAAGGCCAATAGCTATTCTGCGCTATTCAATATGTTAAAATTGTTAATGTATCTTTGTTTCTGAGATCAAGAACGCCGTAATTGGCCATTTTACACAAAAATCACAGTCGAGATGTAATATGCCTTTTAAAAGCATATAAAGTTTAACAAAGGCTATAATTGTGGGATGTAAATATCTTTTATTTTAATTTAAATTTTGAGTACAAAGTGTAGGTTCATTAAAATAACGCAAACTTATTATATAAAACTGGACATTGCCCGCGACTTCGTGCGCGAAAAAGGAAATCTCGTCGGAACCGTACATTTTTCCGCAATAAAAGTAGTCTATGTCCATCCCCGTGGTCAACTCAATATTTGTGCCGAATTTCATCAAAATCGGTATAGTAGTTTCAGAGTCAATCCAATTCTAACAAACAAGTAATTTGATCTTTCTTCTTTATGCCTATTAAATAAACAAATAAATAATTTATTCCCATTATCAGACATTAGTAATATTAGGTAAATAATATTATAATATTTTCAGGCATTAGTATACCTACTTAATATTGCTTTCGACCGATTATTAATATTTTTTTAAGCTTCACTTTTCAGTACTTGTTTTTTTGGTCAAAGGTTTGCTTTAAGTAAAAATGTTAAATGTTAGAGTGATCATCTATACTTTTGCCGTTCTCCTCTTCTTGCACTAAAGATCCTGCAGGTAAATTTTGCTCTGTATTTTTCTTCATATTTGAAGCTTATTTGGATACTTTGTGAGCATTTCGGCCGAAGGCGAGAGGAATATAAACACAGGCTTTAATCCTCACAAAAATATACGCCCAGTTGAAGTCTATACCAGGGGTCAGCGACCTTTTGAGTCGGAAGAGTAAAATATTACAATTTACAATATTTCTAAGTTTCTGACGAGCCACAATTTTTTTTCTTTCCAATAATAAATAGTACTAGCATAAATAAAGTTTTTATATACAAAAACTAATCTACTTATTCATAAGAACTGATGAGAGGTCCAAACTGTATTGCGTCGGAAGTGCAAGTGGCGTTAGGCGTGGGCGGCGTAGCCCACGACGCCCACGCTTAACGGCGCCTCTCTGTGCGGGGAAAGCGATTTCAAGTGGCTAAGTCGTTCATCGATTCAGAACGATTTTAATTGTTTTTTTTTGATAAAATAAAATATTTTTTGCGTATAGTACTAAAGCGCCGCAGCTCCACATTCAAAGAGCCGCATGTGGCTCGCGAGCCGCAGGTTGCCGACCCCTGGTCTATACCGTACGTGTGACGAGGGAGTCTATCGAAGAGCGACAAAGTAGTCTTGTTTACGATTCGACGGGCGCTCGCTTGTGTTTCTATTCGAATAATTCTCTCTGCTCAATGTACGTACTCCTTTCATATCTTTGCTCTTTGTAGCCATGTTTTCCGAGAATCACAGAAATCTGATTTAGTATCTGTATCTACAATAGTTTATTGCAAAGGTGTTTATTGTTTTCATTGAATGCATCAACTTGGAATCTATCGTTTTAATATTATATTTCCAAATAGGTACTGTATTTTATTGTTTAAATGTTTATTACTTAGCTGTTGTCTATTTTCTGCGCGACATCGTTTGCGGAGGTTGAGATGTATATTCCGCTAGATAAGAGTTGGAGCCTACAACATGTATACATGTCATGTGTGTGCTATCTATGAATAATCAAGACGTGACACTTTACGTAACGCTCAAATTCATAGACAGCACACAACGTAATATGTGTACATGTTGTGGGCGCCAACTCTTAACTAACAACCTTTACGAAAATCTTAGTTCTTCAATCGTTTGCGAAATAGAGCTACATAGCATATGTAACATTTATAAAGTCAATGCGTTTGTAACATCACGAAAATAAGAACCGTTCTATTATTTCAACATTGGTAGATGTACTTACCGACGACGTGTATGTAAGCGGATCGCACTTGTGTATGGAAGGACGGCGCATCGGCCGACACCTCGCATCGGAATCGTCCCGCGAGGGCCCTCGTCGCCTCCCTCAGCACGACCTGCTGCGACGTGGATCTTGACACCTAGAACAAACACTGATCTGTATTCACCGCACACGATACATTCACCGCGAATGTTAAAGAGATTGATATAAAATGGTGACGTCATTTCACTGTCGATGTTGTGATAAAATAGAATTCGATTGGTGAATTTGAATTCTTGTCAGAATTTTTGTCTCGTATGGGAGTTCTCGTATTTTATTCGTTTCTAATTCCGTTATAGTTTCAATATTATACTTTGTCCCTAGCTTACTATTTCTTTTACCTATAAATATCGTAAAGCGCAAGAGTTTGTTTGTTTTATTAAACAATATTGTAAACTACTGGTTCGATAAAAAAAAAATGTGTTGGATTTATTTTCATAATTTTTTGTGCTGCGGAAATTTTTGGCTGTAATAAGATAAGAAATTGGTCACTTAAAAACATTTTTTAAAATCTACTTTTGAAAGTATCTTTTACTCGATGGCTTCAGGGCGGGCGAAGCAGCGGGCAAAAGCTAATCGCTTAAATAAGGCAAATCGTTCAGTCAATTTCAAACTAAACAAAAAGAGAACTTTTCTTTCAATTCTAGTTAACCTTTCAATGTAATTGACGGGCTCTGTAAAATAAATCTAAGGATACAAAAATAGTAGTTTTAATCAAAGCACGAAATTAAAATGTGATTTTGGGGTTCCGTACTCCGTACTTTGGTACGGCTCCCTTTAGCAGACCGAACCGAGCGCGAACCTCGCTAGCGAAACGGATAGATTTACTGTCACATACTCTTCGACACGTATCGCGTTATGTTGCATCTCGCTCTATTATATTTCGCTTTTTCGCAGTTCGCGGCTTCGCGCGGTGTGCTTACGGCATTAATGCCCCACTCAGATGCTATCGACCGTATCGATCTGTCATTTCAGAAACCAACAGGAGCTGGCAATGTTTGCGAGAGATCAATTTAGAACAGCTATGTTATAAGAGAGAAAGGGTCAGCTCACACCGCGATGATACGCGACGCAACGTGGTGCTGCATTTTTAAGATAGCTGTTCAAAATTTAACTTTATTCACTACACAAAATATAACCGTTTCATATGACATCAGTCATACTGAGCACCGCTGTGCAACCTAACATTAGCTATCTTAAAAATTCAACGTATGTAGCGAATCGTTTCGTTGCGGTGTGAACTGACCCTAAGGCAATAAGAGAAGATGTGCTGTAACGTGGCAGGGATTAATAATAGGTACTTTTTCGTACTTTTGGCGCACTATACCAAAGAATTGGCCGCCGCACCGCATAAACTAGCGGGTATGCGTACATTCAATGTACACCCTTTTACTACAATCTTGTTATTCTTATTCATATATAAAATAAAAAAGAATTGCAACTCCAATGTCGCGATAAAACTCGAGAACCACTGGACCGATTTGGCTAATTTTGGTCTTGAAATAATTGTTCAGGGAAGGTGAAAAATGTATGTCGGGACAGCCGCTGCTAGTAATATATAAAAATGGATTGCAATTCTAATGTCTCGCTACAACTCGAGAACGGCTGGACCGATTTGGCTAAATTTGGTCTTAAAATGATTGCGTGTGCTGTGCATTGTGTTCAATTTATTACATCTGTTCATAGTTAAGACAGAACAACGTGTATCGGGGCAGCTAGTTTAATACATATTTTTGATCAGTAAGAACGTAAGTGTCAGGTCAAGTCAGGCGGCGAAGATCTCAGTAACGATAGATCGCACGTGAGTAGAACTCATTAGAGAATCACTTCGTTTTCGCGTCCGAAGTCTGTAAGTTCGTACTTCACAGAAAATCTAGGTACAAAAATAAAAGTTTATACGGAACTCTTCGTGTGCGAGTGCATCTCGCATTTGAACGGTTTTTTGCTCCTTCGACTAGTGAGTAGATATATTTACAATTTTGATCCGCTATTCCCTGAATTTTTTAACTTGTTTAATCGCGTTCCGAACGGATCATTTAAATTCTTACTACTCGAACCTGCACGTCCGTGCCTAAGTTTCTTTTCTGATTAAATAATAGATTTCTTTCCTTTTATTTCATGCTGTATTTGTCATTTATTATATTAGGTCCTTACATATGACATTAGCGTTTTGTCGTACTGGCCACTTTGATCTCAAATATATCTTCTTTAGTAAGGAATTCCAATATCAAATTTATACCGTTATTTAGTCATGCATTTGTGTTTCGAAAACCGTAATTCATGTGTTTTTTCCTCTTTTGGTTTTTCTTTGCGTGAATCTGTTTACAAAATGGAAAACTTGAAATATCGTATTATTTTCGAGTATGAGACACGAGTTCCACCGTGGCACCAGTGCGGCAGAAACGGCTCGAAGAAAACACAGTGGGTTTTTGGTTCCAACGTTTTCATTCCGGAAATTTCGACCTGCAGAACAAGCCCCGTGGATGGCCGGAGACCAAAGTTGATAATGAAGAATTGAAGGCTATCGTGAAAGTGGATCCATCGCAAACCACGTCCGAATTAGCTGCAGGCTGCGGTGTTAGTAATAAAACTATTTTAATCCGCTTGAAGCAAATTAGGAAGGTGAAAAAGCTTGAAAATGAATTGAGTGCAGCAAACCGACAAACGCGCGTCGACAGCTGCGTTACATTACTCAACCGGCACAATAATTAAGTAATTTTAAATCGAATTATTACCTGTGATAAAAAGTAGATCCTGTACGATAATCGGAAACGCTCATCGCAATGGCTGAACCCTGGCGAACCAACCAAAGCCTGCCCCAAGCAAAAATTGACTCAAAAAAAGTTACTTGTGAGCGTTTGGTGGACTAGTGCCGATGTCGTTCACTACAGTTTTCTTAAATCTGGCCAGATGATTAAGGCAGATGTCTATTGCCAGCAACTGCAAATCATGATGGAAAAGCTAGCTGCTAAACAACCGAGGTTGGCCATTCGCTCTAGGCCACTGCTGCTTCAGGACAACGCTAGACCACATACTGCACAACAGATGCCCACCAAATTAGAGGAGCTTTAATTGGAATGTCTAAGACATCCACCGTACTTCCTGGACCTTGCTCCAACAGATTACCATTTTTTTCGAAATTTGGATAACATCTTTCAGGGGAAAAAATTTAATTCCGATGGGGTAGGGTTATCCAAAGCGCCTTCAAAGATTTTATTGATTCCTGTCCAAATGGTTTTTTTAGTAAAGGAATCAATGAACTACCTACGAGATAGCAAAAGTACATAGATAGCAACGGTATTGTGGGATGGATGGATGCCCCAAAGGGAGATCGCCGACCGAGCGAGGTGGTGTGCTCGGTCAGGCCGAAGCCCGCTTGTATGATTTTTTTTTTTTTTTTTTTTCGAACGGGTCTATGCTAAGGGTCGGGTTAAGACCGCTGTAGCTAAGTCGGACTATAACTAGCCTGGTGGCTAGTTTGTTTGGTGGTAGACGATGGGAGGGTTTGACCCTCCCTAACATCACCCGGGTGATGTTCAAACCGGATATTGGGGACAGCTACGGATTAGAAGCTATTATTTTGACAGGGGAGACGCGGGTCTCTCCTGCTGAGGGGTCCGACCCCTTCCTCACTCGCTGATGAGTGAGGTTGCTCGCGCGCGGTAGCAGAGGCTAGCGGCGTGCGAGTTATCGCGATAGAGGAGCTCTCGATTTGGTCGATATCGGTACTGAGAGGGCCGTCCCTCTCCCCTTCCGCGTACGGTCGGGATGACTCGCGCGCGTAAGTCCTAATGTCGATGAGGTTCGCGGTATTGGTAGAGCTCTCTATATCAATATCGCGGTCGCGGACACTATTTAGGAGTGTACCTAGACTACTGGGATGCGAACTCGAACTCGGGTTCGGGTCCGGTCCCGTGTTAGGGTCGGTCTGTACGTCTGTACGTGTTGTCGTGTCGGATGTGGGACCTCGGGGTAGGCGCCGGCGTCGACCCCGGTGCGATGCTAGCGTCGCGGGTGCGTGTGGTTTGTGTTTACGTAACTGTACACAGTACGTTACGTATTTTGTGATCGGGTCAACGGGATCGGCTAAGATATGCTTAGGCCGTTTGTGCGGGTGTCGGAAAGTCAGTGCGTCGTGGTTGTAGTCCAGTGCCTTTTTGATAAGGGGGTTTGGGTGGTTTTTGCCTTTATCAAAGAATCTCTCTACTAGTTCCTTGATATAGGCTTTAATAGTGACTAGTTCGCAGTCCCTATGCAAGTCGATATTACGCATGTACCAGGGGGCGCCTGTTGCCATGCGTAGAAACCGGTTCTGGACTCTTTGCAAGCGGTCCATTTGAGACTCGCTTATCTGTGCGAAAGAGACGCACGCATAAGTGATTATCGTTCTGATGCAAACCTTATACAATGTAAGCTTATGTCTTAAGGACATTTTGCTTCGCGAATTAAGTAGCGGATATAATTTGTAGAGTACAAATTTCGCTTTACGTAATGTGTTACTGATGTGACTCGAAAACGTCATCGACTTGCCTAGTACTACGCCTAAATATTTGACCTGAGAGACCTCAGGGATAATGTTGCCGTGCAGGCTAATAGGGCTCATTACTTTACGGGGGCAATTACGCCTCGCTGTCTTATTACCATTGAATTGAATGGCGTGACTTTTATCGGGATTGACTTCTATTCTCCACTTGGAGAACCAATTACCGAGAGCGGTAACTGACTCCTGGAGGACTTTAGACGCGGTACGGGCTCGTGTGTTTGAATAATAAAGGGCTGTGTCGTCCGCGAACATAGCTAATTGCACCTTAGCGTGTTTGGGGATGTCACTAGTGTACAGGTTATATTGGGAGGGCGAGAGGACCGAGCCCTGCGGTACTCTATCTTGGCGACGACAGTGCGCCTTCTACGCGGAAATGAAATTTACGATTTTTTAAAAAGTTACTAATTAGTACAACTAGGTAATCGGGTATTTCCATTTGATAGAGTTTGTATAACAGTCCGTTATGCCAAATTTTATCAAAAGCTTTTGCAATGTCAAAGAATACGGCGCATGTCGTCTTCCTGTCGTTTTTGCTAGATAATATGTACTCCGTTAAGCGGTGTACTTGAGCGGGACAGCTGTGCATTTCGCGGAAGGCGAACTGCTCGTCTGGAAGGAGTTTTTTTGTCGGTTATGACGTCATTAAGGCGCCTTTTGATGACTCTTTCGTAGACTTTGCCAAGGGAGCTAATGAGACTTATTGGACGGTAACTACCAGGCACCTTCCGGGGTTTCCCCGGTTTGTGGATACCTATGACAATAGCTACTTTCCAAATGTCTGGAAATGAACATCCTACTAAGAGGGCGTTAAAGATGTTCACTAGGAGTTGAATTAGCTCGGACGGTAACATTTTAAGTGTTTTGTTTGAAATACCATCGAGGCCTGGGGCCTTTTTGGCATTCATACACTTAATAATGTCACTGACCTCCTCCGAGTCCACCATCCTCACCCTGTCTACATCAGGTGGCCTCGAGAGTCGGCTGTTGACCTCGCTATTAACTAAGCTAAGGTGCACGGGATCAATCGGGAGAGTACTCGGCCGGCACTGTTGTTCGAAATTATCAGCTAGGCACTCGGCCTTGTCAATGTCTTCGAATGCAGGAGGACGGTTAGGTCTATCTAACGGAGGCATGTCGCTCTCCGTGTTGTTTTTGAGGGCCTTCGCGAGTGGCCAGTACGCCACGTGAGACGGTTCTAAATCACTGAGAAGTCGATCCCAACTCTCGGCTTTGTGCTGTTTGATTTTAAACTTAACTTCCCTCTCGTAGTGACGGAGGGCTTTCCTCCACTCTTCCGACGGGTAGCGATCATATGTGCGCTTAGCCGCATTTCGGAGTCTGATGGACTCCCTTATGTCCTCAGGGAGGGGCCAACGGCCCTTGGGGGTCGATGGCACCTCCCTAGATGAGTTCTCTATGGTCGCTACCAGGTGATCGGTCAAGTGGGAGGCGGCCTCTATGGCTGTCTCTTTACTATCTATAATATCGGGGATTTTGTCTAAGTGGCTAGAATGAAGGACTTTAATGTTCTCCGCTAGTGATTTATAATCTATTATCTTCCTAGTACTAGAGTTATTGGGGTTAAGACTACCAAGTGTAATCATAACCGGTCTGTGGTCTGAGTTAAGCTCGTGGAGAGTCTCAATATTGATATTGAGAGAAACATTTTTAACTAAGGCTATGTCTATCGTACTAGGATCGCGTATGACACCGTTGATGTTTTCATTGGTGTCATAGCGAGTGGGGTCGGTGGGGGCTAATAGTGCAAAATTTAAAGTGTCGGTTAAATTACAAAGGATGGTGCCATTTCTATTGTTATGAACATTGCCCCACTCGGTGTGTTTGCAATTAAAGTCGCCGGCAATGATGACAGCGTTACCTAAATTGAATAGCGCCTGTAGGTCGCTTGAATGGAGTTCTTTGTTGCACGCTAAGTACGCGCTTACTATAACAATGGGTCCGTGACCGGACATACTAATATGGCAAATAGATGTTTCTAAAGTTAACAATGACGGTGGCTCTAGTGGAATACAATGTAGTGATTTTTTATAGTAGATAAGAGTACCTCCGAGTCGGGATCAAGTTCTATCGTTTCTGACTATTTTGTAGTTAGCTATTTTAGGGCTCCTCATGCTAGGTTTTAAGAAAGTCTCCTGCACTAGAAGAATATCGACATTTTGGCTGCTTACAAAATCGCGAATTTCGCTAATGTTATTCCTAATGCCGTTCGTATTGAACGACACTACGCGTAACGAGTGCGGCTTTGTCCTTCCCGAGGGCTCCATTAATTACCGTTTGTGGAGAGGGCCTTGATCTGACGGATCAAGACCTGATGGTCTGACAAAGCTTGGATGCGGTCTGTGGCCGATCCTTTTAGCTTTGTCGCTAAAATAGAAAGCTCCATCGGGTCAATAGGCCCGATGTTGCTTAAAAACTGCTGGACGAAAGAGAGGTCTGCAGTGAAGCTGGGAGTCGGAGGGGGCGTGGCCTTAGGCGCTACGGGCGCGGAGGGCATGGCCTTACTGGGGAGAGCGGGGGAAACCGCTAGCTCCGAACTACGTTTCTGCGCGGGCTTGAACCATGCAGATTGGGAGGGTAGGGGGGCAGCGACGAATCTCTGTTTGGGGGGGGGCACTTTTTGTCTGCGGTGCACTACGCGTTTTTACTTTGGGTGCTTTTTTGCACCCTCTATAATTGGCGGGGTGTCCTTTAGACTTACAGAGAACACAGCTGGGGGGTTCGGACTCCTCAGCTGGGCTCTTACGGAGACAGTCAGAGGTGCCGTGGTCACCGAGGCACTTAACGCAACGCGGCCTAGCTTGGCAATTCCGTGCCGAGTGCCCGTAAAGTTGGCATCGGTGGCACTGGCCAGGGATGCCCCTTTTACGGGGGGGCTCGACGCGGATGCCCGTAATATGACAGATGGCTCGGATATTGAAGATATCCTTGCCCTCTGGTGTAAGAGGGAGGGTTACTAGTACCATATTGTACTCGTGTTTTTTGATAGGGTGGTACATGCGATGTACCTCTAAGGCGGGAAAACCTTGGGACTGGATGTCCATGAGTACCTCTTTTGTGGAGAGGCACTTATCGACTCCTGTAATGACGACGCGCAGAAGGCGCTCGTCTTCAAGGGCATACGTATGGTAGCCTATGTTCTTTGCGCGTAGGAACGCGGTGAGGAGGCGGTGGTCCTCCGACGACTTAACCTGCACTTTGATCCCTATGGGGGTCGTGTGCGCAGAAGAGTATCGAAGCTTTTGCTCGTTTATTGCCGCAGAAATTATATTCCATTTGGCCTTCTCCTGTATGATTACAGGAGGAGGCATTTTTGGCGTACGGACGGCCTGAGGGGCCTGGGAGGCCTGAGGGGCCAGGGAGGCCTGAGATGCCGGAAGGGCCTGGGAGGCCAGCGGAGCCTGGGTGGCCAGAGGGGCCTGGGAGGCCAGAGGGGCCGTTGAGGTAACGGGGGTCGCGGAGCCATGAGCCTGCACGGTTTTCCTATTTTTGCGGACCGATTTGGTCGGGGAAGATAAGACTGGAGAGGAGGTGCCTTCTGGGCGCTTCCTCTTCTTCGTCTTCTTATATCTGACGGTAGTGAACTCGCCTTGTTCACTACGGTCGGTTTCTTGCTCTGAGCAAGACATCTCTGAAGGAGATGATAAGGGCTCTGTTTCGGCCGGGATTAGCGGGGCGTCGCAATCGGGCGACGCCGGTGAGTCTGCTTCATGGGCGCTCGCGAAGCGTTCCCATTTCTTAGCGGCATCAGGGAATTCGTTCTGAAGGAACGTCAGGAACTTCCTGATTAAGGCGTCGGCCATAATTAGGAAGTTTTATCCTGGTTGTGAAATGAAATTCTGCTCTCTAATTAATATTGGGGGATACAGCCCCTCCCGGCGACCGGGAGGGGAGGTGTGTAGGGAGGAAAACTCCTCGTGTAGTGTGCCTAACCGTGTCACAGTACTTACAATTATTCCTAGGGCGGCTGGAACTCACTCACTCACTAACGTTGCGCTAAACACTAGGGCGCTAGTGTTCGCGAACGAGACGCGGCGGAGCGCGAGCAGAAGGCTCGCGCTTAGAACGAGACGGACGATGCGACCGGTCGCACGCTCGTCCTAACGCGGCGAAACTTCGCGGCGGGTGTGCGAGCAGAAGGCTCGCACTAAAGAGCGAGACGGACGATGCGAGCGGTCGCACGAATCGTCCGGTAGGCGGCGATCGCGGCGCGGCGCGAGACACGGTACGGCACGGGTCGGGCGGCAAAGGCGGTTGGGTGGCGCCTTGTCTCTTCACTCTTGAGTCTTGCCTCTTGAAGCTTGACTCTTGAGTCTTCGGTCTTCCTGTCTTATTTCTTCCAGTGGTGCACTATTGTGAGCAATGACACACGGATAGAGCGAGAGCGCAAAATGAGAGCGCGGGACGACGGCAACGATCGTAGCGAGCGGAGCTGTTCATCGGACGGTGTCCGAGAGCAGAATGGTGCTTGTATGAATTTCAGATGTCGTATATATAGTGCCGATCATAGAAAACTTCGATAGCGCGATTCAGGATTGTGGCGATAATTGGTCCACCACAGTATATACTTTAAAAAAAAATCGACTTTATGTTCCTCCTTTACAAAACGCCAATTTCATATGTAATAACCTAATATTTGCTAGACTAGCAGGAAAATATGGATTTTATATGAAATAGGAATTTTATATGTGCTCGCATCTTAAACATCAATGTGACCTTCTTAAGATTCAAACAATTGGGACTGAAATTATCGAATTTGAGGTCCATTCTCTTTTGTGTTAGATTTGTATGACATCAAAGCTTTACTTCGATTGGCCCTAAAATATCCGATTTAGAATTCTTTCCCAGTTAATAATCAGATGTTTGTAAGGCATCTGGAGAAAATATTACACTCGATATTGCCTACAACTTCGTTTGTACTATTTTCGGGATAAAAAGTATTCTGTGAATGTCGTAATAAATATGTTCAATTCGCAGTATCGCTTCAGTCACAAGTGAAGCGGTCGTATTCGCGTCAAATCTTATGCTTAAGAGTGAAAGAAATATACTAAGACTGTAATCATATCAAGTGTTGTATCAGTCAAACAATATCAACTTCTGTACATTCCCCAACGAGCTATCGCCGGAATTCCTATGTTTTTAGATCGAGCAGAACAAACAATGCAGCATCTCGGAGCATTGAAATTGACTTATTATTCACTAATATCAGCAAACTTAAGAATAACCTCAGTGAACACTTTTCGAAACAATTTTTTCTTGAATAAATAAATTTAATAAAAATACAGCGAATTGAACATTTTTAATTGCGAGAATTGACCTTATGGTAATATAACCAAAAATAGAAAACTATAACCTGACTACGCAAAGTGTATAGCCTAATAGCCTATGTTACCTGGGACATTAACGAAACTATTGACACCTCATTAATTAAAGGTTTAGGCGCTACGATGGAACAAACATATTACTTACATACATACATTGACTGTCAAAATCATAAATCTTCCTTCTGGCTTCCCCGTAGTCCGGTAAAAACACGGCTTTTAATTAATCAACTTATCATTTTCAAATATCCGATTATCTTTTTTTTATAAAGAGTAGGTAAATAAGTATTAACCACACAACATATTTTTTATAAGTCGAAAGTAGTAAGTCGGAGAAAAAACGGTCGAACGAAAACGTTTCTAACGAACGCTGCCTTACCGATGGGAGATATATGATTCAGTCCTAGTGAAAATTTGTAGAGCTTGATAATGCCCACAAAGAAGTCAGCGACAGCATATGTCTAACTTTTATATATAATTCTAAAAAAGTTGTTTTTATAATATTAAAAATATATTTTAAATCGTTAGCTCATACTTAATAGAAACGTCGGTATTAAGGTTAATTTTTAAACCGCACTACTAAAATAAAAATATAATTTTTAGGACGTGTAAACGGTATTGAGTACGCACAAAGGTAAAGTTTACAGTAAAGATAAGTATAGTAGAAAAGTTGTACAATAATATTTAACAGGTATACGTATCCCATGAAAGAAATGGTAAAAAAGTTTACTGTTCACAAAAAGCTAAACGCCGAAAAAGTTATCCTAAAATTTTCAATAACGAATACATTCCGAGCAACTTGTTAAAAGTGTGATCAACATACGAATATTTAATATAAATACGAATTTCTTGAGGAACACCGGTAGAGTCTACTATAATTTGTATTCCAAAGGTTTTCCTTATACCTTCGAGTCTGTCTTCATTAGCGTTAAATTTTATCAGCAGAAAATGTTACATTATTTCTGGCCTCTCTCATTGAAAAAGCTCCCACACCGATTTCTGTGACGGTGGCCGGTTTCATTGAAACCAGGCCAACTACATATTATTTAATAGTGCCCAAGTGTGTGCGTGATACACAAGATCAATCTCTCTCTCATTACAGTGCATCCATCAATAACACCGGCGAAATAGGATTTCATTTTATAATTAATCTCTTGAATGTATGATGACGAATGAGCAAAACATTATGATTAGGGTCAATTCACACCGAAATGAAACGATACGCGACTTAGCCCAGCATTTTTAATATAGCTACTCAAAATTGAACTTTATTCATTACACAAGAAGATACGTGTTTCATTGTACGAGTACGAATACAAAACGTAAGAAATTATAGTAAAATAAACCATGTTTAATCAAAGATTTCAAAACTAAAGATAGGCCATGACGTACATTTGACAGAAAAAATATTCATACAATAAAAAGTTACGCCATCTTGACTTCACCATACCTCAAATGTGAAATTGGCCCCAAACAACCTCAAAAGTGGAGCTTTTTAAGTGTGGTCAATTTTTGACTCGACATGTCTCGTATATAATATACTAGCTTTTGCCCGCGGCTCCGCCCGCGTAAATACAGTATCCCACGGGAATACTGTACTTATTCGGGAAAAAAGTAGCCTATATTTTAATCCAGAGCCTAAAATACTACCATACCAAATTTAATCGAAATCCGTCTAGTAGTTTTTGCGTGAAAGAGTAACAAACATCCATCCAGACATTCATCCATCCATCCATCCTCACAATCTTTCACATTAATAATATTAGTACGATGATTTATACTATTTTATAGTATCGGCTGAATTTGCAGGCTGGTGTCTGGACAGTCAGTACGGCTTTTAAGGCTGCACCAGTCGGTTTTTTTCTTCACACAAACGCTCCTGGTGATTTGAACACTAAAGTCAAACATTGTGGACAGAAAATTTAGCGTAATATCGATTTTTATCTCACATATCCAGGTCAGTACGTGCTTATATTTCTAAAATTTAAATTAGTTTCGAAGATAATAGCCTCCAAGCATAGGAATTTTAACGCAACTTGGACCGAAAAAATTGAACGAAGAATGGAAATAAAAGAAAAAATACGTGTGGCACTCGGGGACTGCCGCGGTAAAGCTATTGCATAGTAAGTCTACACGCATACGTCTAGTCGCACGCACACAAACACCGTTCCGAAGTCTGCCGAACTGAAACGACGTTAGACGATGCACGGCTTTCAACGCCGCACCGCTGTGCCGGTCGGAGTGCGGGGTGTTAGGTTTATTTTCGTTACGGAATTTCTTGATTCGGTCGCCGCGCTCAAAGCCCGCGATAAAAGCTATGCAATAGCTTAAAAACAAGCACGCACCAACACAGTTTGGTTGTTCAGCAATTGGGATAAGTTGACATCAGACCATAATATTATGTCGTTTTTTTTAAATTTGATTGTAAAGTATTTTAGAAAAGGCGTCCCTTTTCTAAAATACTTTACAATGTACGGTATACATGTGTGCACTATAGATTCTCATATATGTATATACTGTTTTATGGTTCCCCGATGTTAGGTGAAATAACAAGCATTTTCCCCGCGCGCCGCAACGAGTTCGAGCCGTCGACTAGCGCACTCTTAATAGAATAATACGGTATTTTGGTTGACCCAAAATCAGTTTATGATATCAAGACAATTCATTTCTTATTATGAATGAAGTCTTCACTAAATAAGAAAAGTAAAAATGTATGAAAATCATTATTATCTAAAATTTTTACTTTATTACATGTTCTTTATACATTCACTTACGGTCTATTTTTATTGCCTCTTTTATGTTACCCTTATATTACTTTTTAATGTCTTTCTAAGTAACTGTGTCACTAGCTTTTATTATATTTTTACGATCTCATTATCCGAAGCAGTGAAATTAATTTATCTAGGTATCTCGTTGGAAAATTATAACATAGGACTGTTTTATTTTCTCTCTAAGAATGTCTCTGAAGAATGTCAAAGATGTCAAAGAACATCCATAATAAATATTTATAGGAGAGATACTCCCTTTTCTATATTTTTACATTAAATTTTAGATTTTTAAGATATTTACTAATTTTTTTTATTAATTTTGTCTTTGCGATAATATCTACATAATGATGAAATGTAGCTTATATTATAATAATTATTTATTTACTGGTCAATTAAAATAAAACGTTATACAATTTAACTTATTATAGTTAATACGTCACAGTTGTCACAAAATAAGATTTCTACTTTCTTCAAGTTAAAGGCTTACATTTTATAAAAAAATTAAGCCTTTATTTAAGTTTTCATTTTGCAGCATCTTTAATCAGTTACTGATTACAGAAAATTAAAAACTAAATCGTCCAGAGATATGCATATCTAACATAGGAATGTATGAAGAAACCGATATATGAAGCGGAAAGAAGTTCATTTCATATAATATTATGTAATGCCTATAGTAAGAATATACCCCTTCTAAACGAAAAGCTACGAGAGAGAGAATAATAATCATATGTCATTGTTTACAAAATTTATTCATTCCCTCTCTCTCGTTGTTCGTCGCCAAAATGTCAAAATGAAATTAATTATACTAATACACGATCGGGTTTGGTACGGAGTGAACCACGGATTTGTTTTGCTTTGGACCAAATTCAACATTTAGTAGAGTAGTCCAGAAAACATAATTATTAGTAACTATGGATATGGTTCGCTCCGTACCAAATCCGAACCAGTGGACGGTTGGGCCGGGCCACGATTAACGATCTCAATGGTTTTCGGAAATCAGAAAAATAGCACCGTAAATAGAACTATGCCGTCTGTAGTGATACAATGGAGCCGAAAATCGAACACAGTACGAGTGTCGAGATGTCGGATTTTGTACGCCGGACCAAATTCGAGCATCTGTAGCGAGGCCGGATTTGGTACGCGGATATGGTCCGACCGACCAAATCCGAGTGTCTGTTAGCTCTATAAATTCATACAAACAAAAGAAACATATGTGTCATTCGATACTAATAAGCTATTGCTCTCGGTAGGATTATAATCTATCTTCTGACACATGCATTGTCAAGCGTCGGTTCGCGCGGCGCCAATTTTATTAGGTACACTTTGCGGATTTATTATTCAAGTCTATGACGGAGTGACGAAACTGTTAAAATTTAATCTAAAGGTTTACAGTGGGCCTAGCAGGCCCACAGCGGCGTAAACGTAACGTTTTAGAATGAAATTTGTATGAAAATCTGTCAAAATACGACATCGCCCATACACATTTCATTCGATAACGTTACGTCTACGCCGCTGTCAAATGTTCCTGTTATCCCCCAGTTTTATTTTTCATCATGAGCTCAACTATAGTATACAGTCTTATCTTCCTCAATCAAGACTTAGAAAATAATACCTATCGCCTCTTCACCCTAATGGAAAACCACTCGACTTCTTAGTGAATGACTCCTCATGAATATGTTGATTACAGATATAAAAAGTTGTAACATTGAAGCATACTATGTGAGGTTTATATACTTATTTACTTGGCATAATAAAACCAAATGCGACGTTTAAAAATCCTTAAACTATATCAATTTCATCTTTTTATTCATACGTTATGGACTGAGATCCCAGCCCCGCCAGACTCCCCCTATATTCTGACTGATAAAATGTATATCATATTGTAGTATTAGCGTATACAATGAACGTATACATATCCACTAGCTTCCGCGGTGGGAAAATTATTCTCAGGTACAGGGCGTCACTATCATTTGATGTAATGTTTATATAGATACCTTCTCACCAAGGAATAGATGGTACAGAAAAGCTGACCAGATGGCTAGGGAAGCTAGTTCAATGTCATATACTAATAAAGACATTGTCATCATACTTTGCGACGCTAAATGAAAAAAAAAATATAAAATTTATTTCCTCAAACAACTCTTTACAGCAACCAACAGTTCTGGCCCCCACGCTAGGCGAAGCCTGTCCTGTGGGGGAGTTTATATACACATTTACTAATCCACAAGGATACATTGTTGCGTATTACATCATTACATATATATTTATTATTACAAATTTATATCATCAGGGCAATTTAATCTAGAGCTAAATACATGCAGGAACAAACACTACAATCTCAACTTTATTATTTAGATAATTGTCAGTAACAAGTTTTCTGTTTCATTGTACGGTAAATTTAGGAGATTTTCAAATAATATAAGCTTGGTTTCTTTGAGAGAATTGTACTGAAATTTATATCGATTAACTAGTTTATTATACAGATACGGAGAAAGAAAATTGTAAAATGACGTGCAAATGCAGATTTAGTACTAGTGATTGGGATTTTAAAGATTCTTTCATTGAGCCAGTTTTTGTAGTTGCTGGAGTTCAACACTTTCTTGTGCATGGCAACTACTGATCTCTGTAGAAACAATTTCCTTACACTGAGGACCTTTGCTTCCTTATATAGAGCTGCGGTTGGGTATCGAAAGGGCTTGAATGCCATTTCTAGCTTTATAAGGACTGTTTGGGAAGCACTACCCCAGGCCAGGATGCAGTAATTAAGTATGGACTGACATAGTACCAGATACACCATTTTCATAGTTTTTGCATCCATGCATTCTCGTAGATTTCTCATTACATTTATTAATTTTCTTAATAGGACATTAATCTTTTATATACAATGCGCTCAAGGATTTTTGATATATTACCCAAAAGAGAAATAGGGCGGAAGTTACTGGGATCATCTTTAGCCCCCTCCTTATGGATCGGAATAACTGCGGCTGTTTTCCAGGCTGCAGGAAACCTGCCGGACTTGATGCTCAGATTGAATAGGGTTGAGAGTGGCCCCGCTATTGCCTGCCCTAAGGTTTTTAGAATTTTATTACTAATTTTGTCTAGACCTGGGGAACTGTTTACATCAAGCTGGAGTATGATGTCAATGACTTCTTGTTTATCTGTGGGAGAGATAAAAAACGAGTGTAATGGAGAATTTCCTATGCCAGTTTTGGAGGCAAGTGATTCTTGAGTTTCATTTAGTCTGGTTAAAATGGAACTAGCGAGAGTTTTACCTACAGAAGAAAAGTAAGTATTACAGGCCTCTAGGGACTCAGCCTTTGAGCGGTCCTTCCCTTCTAGAAGTTCGAAAGCACAGTATTGGTTGGATGATTTACTGCGGTGGGATATTTTGTTTATAGTTTTCCATAGCCTCCTAGGACAACTTTTACTATTTTCAAGTTCCTCTTTTTCAAAACTAATTTTTAGCTTTCTGACTAGAGAGATGTAAAAATTTCTATATCTAGTGTAAACTTGTCTCTTTGAGTCATCATCAGGGTGTTTTATATAGTCTCTATGGAGCTTATCTCTATGTTTGGAGCAACGTATAAGCCCTGGGGTCATCCACGGCTTAATACAGAATTTTGAATGGGGAATTTCAGCTATCCGGGAATGTTTGGCAATACCTTTGGTCAGGGCCGCTGAAAATTCAACAACGGCTGAATCCAGTGGCTTATTTTCAATAAGACTAGACCAGTTGATCGTATCTAGCTCAGACTTAAGACCATTATAATCAATTTTTAAACTAGTTCTTGTGGGTGGTTCTCTTACTTGGGACTTGATTCCTACCATGACAAGACTATGATCAGTCAAATCCACTGGGCACACAACTGATTCCGCTACAGTATTTGGGGGTACAAAGATGTGATCTATGATTGTCTTATTGTGGGTGGGTATATTTATGGCTGGGGTCAAACCATATTCCGCAAGGAGGTCTAGGTAATTAGAGCTCATGTCATCCAAAGAGGAATCTAGAATATTAAAATTTATGTCTCCTGCAAGAATTAGATCTGGGGAGCGCGTAAGTGCCCGAAGAGTACGGTCCAGTGAGGAGATGAATGTGGAAGGATTTCTGATAGAGGGGGATCTGTATATACCCACGACGGTGAAGGTATCTGGAACTTCCAGGATAAGGCAGTTTGCCTCTTCCAGACCTGGTTCATAAACATTTGGAGCCCAGTCTTTGTGGACGTATATTATGACTCCCCCAGACCTGTTAAAATATTTGGTGGTATTAAAAGAATTGTAACCAGTAATTTGTTTTATGGTTGATGTTGAGTTTATGCAACACTAGCTCATTATGATCACATCGAATGTTATGTTTAGTCTAGCAAGGACTATCTGGAAGTTTTCAAAATTGCATTGCATGCTACGTATATTTACATGTAGTATTTTAATTGTAAATTTGGATATAACTGTATTACATTGCTCCGGCATAGTAATGTAATGGCATTCAACATTCATTGAACTGTCTATGTCACTTAAAAGGTTATTAGTCATTTGAGTAAAGTTTGGTAACATCTTGATGTGCAATTATTCCATTGATTGTTTGAAGGCCAATGACGAACCATGTGCTAAAAATAAAGTGGCTTGGAGCAGAATAATGAACTATTGTACAAAGAGGCTCCTGCAGAAGAGAAAGAGTCAGGCATAGCATGCTTATAAGGAGTCTACTGAAGGAGACTGGGGAGGTCAAAGATAAAGCAGAACAAGTATAAGCAATATGCGATGTCAAAAAAGCCTTTTGGTAACAAAAATGTGACTCTTGCCAGAAAAAAGATGCCGTGCATGACTGAGATTTTAGGTAGTTGTTGAATAGTCGAGATTATGTTGTTCGTAGTCCCAAATAAAAAGCATGATACACAAGCATGAAACAGTACAAATATTGAAGAATAGCTATAACCACGATAAAGAAAATTAGATGACTTAAAAAATAGTGATTAAAGTATTTCTGAACAGACTCAAGGCATTTATTGTCGCTCCGGTAACTTTTGGAGGGCTTCCAAGCTGTGGATCGGGATTGGTGGACTGCCCTCGCGGCCGTCGTGTCCTCGTATGTAGACGGTGCCGTTTCGGACCCAGCAATATTTATAGTCGTTGTCTTTAGACCACAGTCGAGCAGAACGAAATAAATGGCGGGTTTCTTTCGTAAGTCTCTCATTCACGAATATCCTTCTTTCGGGTCCGGCTCCAACAATATCTTTGCTCACTAAAGAGCGTCGGGCCTTTGCCTGTTTTATGAATTCCTCACGCTTGACTCGTCTGGTAAATCTGACAACCAGAGGCCTGGGTAAATCATTTTCTTTGTCTGTGTTTCTAGTTCGCGGTCCGACGCGCATGACGTAGTCCAGATCACGCTCATCAACATCAATACCGATCTTATTAGCAGTAGTCAACACTAGGTGGTAAGGGTTTTCATTTGGAGTCTCAGTTATACCCACAATTTCTACTTCTGATCGCAGGAACTCGTGAGTCTGTTTGTTTAGTTGGTCCTGAAGTGTCTGTACTTGGCATTTTAAGAGAGCATTTTCTTTGTCCCTGTTTTCTAATAGTTGGATGCGGGCATCGTAGGTTAAGATTTTAGAGGATAGGTCTTCAAACCTACCGACAAAATCAGACTGCAGTTGTGCCATCTCCTGTCTCAGATGTCTTACTTCTTCAACTAGGGCTTGAATGCAACTCTCTGATGATGCAGACGTGGTGACACCAGTGCTGGATCCTGAGGGAACGCCGCCATCTTTTTGTTCACCGAACCCCTTCATGCCTGGTGTAGAAACGAACATTTGGGCCGCAATTTCCGGTCTTGTGAATGTAGGAGTTGATGAGATTTGACGTGCAGGTGAATTGTCGTTACGGTTTCTACGCGCTGCGGTGTTAACCCTGGCGCATGTGGGACACTTCAGCGACGAGAGTTGTTCGGCTGAGATAGTAGAAGTGTTCTCCGCATTTACGTTAAGACATCCCAAACAGTATCGTGTTTTGCACGCCTTATATTGTAGGTTATTTTGATTGTCTATAGGTGAGTTACACCCAACACACTTCATTCTTAACGTTCTTGGAGTCGATACGGTACAATACAGCGAAAAAATGTTCGGCCGTGTTTAGTGCGCTCTAGTAGTGTATGGTAATTTCGAGCGGGCGCAGCAAGCTTTCGTGGCACAGCGGTCGAGCGGCCGGACAGCCGAAGCGCGCAACGCAGCAGGCACCGGGTTCAAACCCAAAGGGGCGACAAAAAAAAATTTCACGCACGGGGGCGCGCGCGAACTTCAGGGCCTCCGCTCTGGCACTTGCGTGCTCCTCAGCGCCGTGATGGGGCGAAGTCCCGGGTCTCCAAAGGATGCCAACAAAAATATAAAAAACATCCGACACACGTCCGATCGCTCCGAGATCCCAATGAGATGAGAATTATCTATCACCATATCTTATGTGGAATCAAATTTGGATTACTGACTCTTTTCCAAATTACACAAATTTTCAGGAGAGACATTCTCAATGGTGAAACTAAATATTTTAGACATTATAGAAAATACAATGTATATTGACAGGGCTGAGAATAGGCCACACCAACGCATCTCAGTTGCATTTTTTCGCGAAAAGCATTCCTCGGACTTATCTTAGATGTAGTTCACCATTCACTGTTAGTCGTGTTTTAATAGATTGTAATAGTTATTTTATGTTATTAGTTATATCATTCCGAAAGATAATTGTTTAGCTTTACCAATGACAGTTATGTGTTATTAACTGACCCTGAAATGTGTGATAATGTTCTAAGATTCCTCAAATATCGTAATTTATATGGTTTAATTTAAATAATGTAGTAGCGGTCTATAAATAAAAAAAAGGTATAAAAAATTGTACTTACTTTTCTTACAGACTTTGAAATGATTCACTTGACAATATTTAATTATCATTACTATAACGTACATAGTAATGATAATTAAATATTGTTAAGTGAAATTTACACGGATTACTTATATTTATACTGAGTTATCATAAAAAAAATAATTGAAAATCGCCCATGTAGAAATAAAAACAATTAAACTTCCAACCTTTAAATCTCTGTTCACAGAAGTTTAGAGAAAAATGTTTTCATTTAGTAATGTACTTGACGTTATTCTTAAACCAAAAATTAGGATAGATACTTTATCGTATATTTTATTGTTATTGTATTCGTTATTGTACACACTAATACCACAATATGATTTTATCAGTAAGAATAAGGGTAATCTGGCGGATCTGGGATCTCAGTCCATTATTGTTATCGAATATAGCGAATTATCGTAACGAATAACGATTTGCCATCGACACAATGGATAATACTGCACAGTTCGGCTTATACTGTAAAATCGTCACGTTAAAACGTTAGATGTGTAGCGGGTATTAAGGGGTAAGATTTGAATAAACTTCATTATCTTTTAAATCTAATAAGTTTAAGATCTAAAGTGAATAATGGCGTAATGTCCTTAGTCTTACTAACTTGTCTAAAGGATGAAATTAAGCAATTGAATTACCGACTTACGCATTTAAAAGTTTATTTTTAGAATTAACTTAGCAAAAATGTATACTAAAATTTAGACAACACTGAATTCCTAACTTATGCCGTCTTAGTTCTTTAGTTAGTTAGTTAGTTCTTAGTTAGTTTTTCGGCCCCGTGCGAGTTTATTACGCCTGTTCTTCTCGCCGGGTTAGGTCTTTAGTTCCCGAACGAAGTAGACATCACGTAGGGACAATTCCGTAAGTGTTATTATTAACCTATATGGAAATAAAACTTTTTGAATTGAATTGAATTTTGTAATAATAAATCGTAAAAAGCATTTTGATCCGTTTTATAAAATCATTAAAGATAGGATTTTATTAGCCAAAAGACAAAACGGTTCTTAAATTTTAAACAGTTTTATCAACTGATTTTTTTGCCTACGATTCCAATTTGCTTGTAAGCTTGCATCTTGTAAAACTTGTAAATCTGACCGGACCATACATGTCATCCTTAACGGCGAAGGAAAACACTGTGCGAGAATTCCGTATGCGCTGGGCAAGCATACGACATTTAAAACCGCCGGTCCTACTGGATTATTTAAGGAGTGGGTACTTCGCTCAGAGAATACTGTAGAAATCATCCAGTAACGGATTAAAAGACATAAGTTTTTTGAAAAAAAATATTCTTAAGTAATACGTAGGTACTTATTACGTTTCCAGGACGTTTTTTTTTGGAGAGTTTCGTCCTTAGGATAAATGGAAAACAAATAAAACTGTATAACATATTAAAAATATAAATATCATACACAATAATATTATGATGCCAGCTTAGGACTCTGTTACATATACCTTCAATATTTTAATATTAATCTATGCTAATATTAAAAAGACAAAAGATTTGTTTGCTTGCATTGAATTGGCTCCGAAACTGCTGGCTCGATTTTGATGAAATTTGTCACAGATAGTGATACAAGACCAAATGGACATCAGGTATTTAATATCCAATAATAATTATAATTAATAGGATATATTGAAGTGAACATTTTTCGCATACATTTTACATGATAGTTATTTAAATACTGTTACCAACTCTAAAAACATGGTTTTCAAAAAAGTTATTCAATTCTATCAAATTCACCTCATACTCACAAAACAAACATATAGAGAGGCGATTTGGCATCGTCCCCGTCAATGTTCTACACATTCTGACTATAAAGTAAGCTGTTCTCGCTTAGTTTCATGCGAACAACGTAGGCTTTATTTTTTTGTTTATTTATGGACCAAAAACAGTTTTGTATAAAAATAGCATAGAATAATAAAATACATTCAATTTTACAGCTAGATACAATAACTAATTACTTATTTTAGAACTTTTGTTCACTACATTTTACTCGCAAAGGTCACATTTTACTCAGACTATATTTGGCAATAAAGGTTAATTAAAAATAAGAAAATAAACACAATAAACTAATGTTTATTGCGTTATTTATACACAACTTTTCACTCTTATATCAATCAATACTTTAATATTATAAAGAGGAAAGATTGGCTTGTTTGTATGTTTGTTTGTTCGTATTTAATAGGCTCCGAAACTATATCACGGGTAAGGACATAAGTTACATTTTACCGGAGCAAAATTTACGGTTCCCGCGGGATTCACATTGGCGCGGACAACATCTAGTCTCAAAATAAAAATGAATCTATTTTTTAAATTCCTCAAAGTTGCTAACGCACAAAATAAGTATATATCTAAGGTCTAGTTTCCCGCAATTTTGTGCGCACTGAAGGACATCTAAACAAACTAACAAATTCATTTCTAAATAATTCCTCTCTGTACTTACGTACTTTTGACTTTTCTTATATTTAAAATAGATTTAGGCTTACAATGTAAAATATATATTTCTTTAAAAAGAACTATTTTATACGTTTTTGTAGCTAAAAGGGTGCGAGTTTAGAATTTTTTTTTTTCTTATAATATTAGTTTTTTTTAATAATATTAGTACCCATAGGTGTCGCATAAAGTTCACACAGTGCAGTTCAATATTATGGTACTTGATGAATCATAAAGTAAATACTTGATATACATTATACTTATCCATAAAACGTTCCCCTTTTTAATTTGATTTAAGCCGATAAATTCTGACTAATCCTTTAAGAAGTATGATTATACTTCATAAATGATTAATCAGAATTTATCTTCTTTAATATATAAAGACGGATTGCAGTTCCTATGTCTCGCTAAAACTCGAAAGCGGCTGGACCGATTTGGTAAATTTTGATCTTGAAATAATAGTAGAAGCTCAAGGAAGGTTTAAACCGGTGAGAATTTATAGGTGCGTTCAATTCGACCGGCCCAAGTACGTTGTAGGTGTAGAAAGTAGGTTTAGGAAGTAAATTTAGATGTAGGTGTGTAGTTTGTAGTTTTAGGTGTAGTTATTTATTTATTCCGGTACATTGTTAAGAACAACGAATGTCGGTACAGCTAGTCGAAGTAAAAGTTAAGTAATTGGTAACTAACTCGTTTTCATTACGTAGACTGTCTACCTACGTAATGAAAACGAGATTAATACATTTGCCTATCGCTGTACTATACTGTGTAACTTGTCCAATGTTCATATTGACAGAATACCAGCTTTGGCCTTTCAATGTACTCGTAGATCGCTTATAAATTAATTTTATTTTCTTCCGCATCAAAAACTATAATTTTTCTAATAACTACAATTTGAAATTCTAGAATATAAACATGCACACACTTCGCTATGATAGGTAAGTATGCATGAATTACGAAATGATTAAATTACGAATAATTTAATCTACTAAATTACTTTATTATTCAGATTGCCTCGGATAAAATATCTGGATCAAGTAGGCTTCAGTTCGAATGTCAATTTATCAGCTGTAACGCAAGGAACCACGTGATCCCTATTGATGGGGATATTAGCCGGGACTGAAATTGGAAGTTGATTAACAAACCGAACCTACGGTTTCATATCTTCCAAATATTTAATCGATATTATACAAATTACAATTTCTTTCTTATACTTTAAATTACGTAAAGGATTCTGTGACGAAGTCTTGAATTACCACAGTCTACGGACGTTCACAGCAGTTGAGGTGTGGGTGTTTTGGGCATCCTGTACGCTTACTTTTTATATTGTATTTGTGTTGAGAATGAAATGGAGTCATCAGTGCATATTATGTCAAAATGGTGAATGTGAACACGCCTTAGCTTTCTATCGATGACGTAACGTTTAATGTATATTTCTCCGGCCTCGCATTTCTTGGTTTATGGTAGCTAAATGAGTAACTTGGTTTGCTCCAAATTCGGAATCCAACATCACTTAATCCGGATGCTTCATTTACATAGATGAGGAGATCAAATTGTCCGTTCTCACTAATTGTGGCAGTATTTTTTAACGAATTTGCGTTAAAATTGAAAAAAAAAACATTGTCGTTAAAGTTAATTTTAAAAATATGTTTTTAAAATTAACTTTAACGACAATGTTTTCGAACACATAGGCGGTTCTCGAGGGACCTTTCACCCGAACATAGGAACGATAAAAATATGTCAGATTTTTTGAAAAGTTTTGCGTTTAAGGGCATTATTTTAAAGTGGTTTAAGGGCATCACTGACGGCGAAGATATTATAGTGTTTAATCTCAAGGTGCCTGCAGTTCTGAATTTATCAAAAACTTAGCGTTATTCCCACAAATCATTACCAAACACTCGATGGAAATATCTCAGTTACGCTGTTCGTGCTCCATACTGATCAAATACAGCAGCGAACAGCTTTTTCGTGTTCAAATTTTATCACCAAATTTGGGTTTCGTACCGGGGGTAATTGAATTTTTTAATTTTTCTTTATTCTGACAAGCTTTAAAAATTCAAGCATTATTTCACGCTGGTTTCACTCAGCTCAAGACGTATGATGGCTATAATTTAATAGAACGGCTCGGAAAAAGTCGTGTTCCAACAACAGATGGACAAGCATACACAATCTAATTACAAACGTATTCTTAACGCGTAAAACGTAGGTAGCTCTATTAAATAAAAACTCGCAAATGGAGAATTTACTATAGACTATTCGCGTTAAGGAGACAGTGAATCGTGCGTTAGTGTGAATTCGGCTTAGGGTCAGTTCACACCCAGACGATACGCGGCGCTGCATTTTTAAGATAGCTATTTAAAATTGAACTTCATTCACTTCACAAAAAGATACACTTTTCATATGACATCAGTCATACACTGCGCATGCGCTGAGCAGCGCTCATCAAGAGATAGAGTACCTTCTTGTGTAATGAATAAAGTTCAATTATGAATAGCAATCTTAAAAATGCAGCGCTATGTCACGTATCGTTTTGCGTCATTGTAGATATGTGTAACACCGCGCTGCGCCGCGCAATTGCGCCAGCTCAGTTCACTCGGCCGGATTTTCCTTCAAAGTTTATTACATGGACTACCACCATGAGTTTTCCAGATGGTAGTCCATGGAGAGCCAGCCGTTTAGCTTTTAGAGAGGGGAGAGGATCGTCTTAGGAACCTCTCAATATTTTTAAAAGACCTATTACAGCGAAAAACAACCAACCCCACTTTACGTGTAGGCTACCGCATAATATTTTTCGTGACTACCAAAACGTTTTCGAGAGCCATGCTTCGGCACGAATGGGCTGGCTCGACCAAAGGGGGCTGGGGAGTAAAGACCAGGAACGCATGTATGTGCTCAACATCAGAGCAATTACAAGTGTCTCCTCTGGTGTTGCTCTTGCTAGTGACCATGGGCGGAGGTAACCTCTTTCCATTAGGCGATTCATCTGCTCATTTCCTGGTCCATGTCATTAAAAAAACCGATCCAGTGCGAGTCAGACTCGCGCACGAAGGGTTCCGTACAAAAACGACAAAATAAAACACGTTTGTTGTATGGGAGCCCACCTTAAATATTTATTTTATTCTGTTATTAGTATTTGTTGTTATAGCGGCAACAGAAATATATAATCTGTGAAAATTTCAACTATCGTTCTATCAGGGTTCATAAGGTAGGCCTGGTGACAGACGGACAGACAGACGGACAGCGGAGTCTTAATAACAGGGCCCTGTTTACCTTTTGGGTACAAAACCATAAAAGTGTATCAATATTTCATAGAAAATAAGTCAAACGTATTTCAATCTAATTTGAATTTTATTACTAAGATCAATTTCAAACCAAATTAGCAATACGAACAAAAGGTATTACTTAAATGGAGCTCGGTAAATTGGTTCTAGAGCTAAGACCTACTGCAAGATTGATTCGAATACTTCGTCTCTTGGAGTCTACTACTTTTGTCTAGCATTTTTTATTTCTTTTCAGTACTTTTAATTCGCCAGAATGTTATACGTATGTACTTGCAATATCGGCAAAGTTCCTACTCGACCTGTTTCTAAATATTTCACTTTGCACTAGGTCACGTCAAAATCTTTAAACTCAAAGGAAGTGAGCGCATCGACTGCAGAAGTGGTTGAAGGCCTTATTTACACGTGAGTATGTGTTCGTGCGTAAGAATAATCGGCGCTGTTAATTTTGACGGCCTCTGTAGCTCAGTGGTTAGCGCTTCATAGTTCAAGCCGAAGATCGCGGGTTCGAATCCCGCCGAGGGAACAAAAAGTTTTCAATGTTTCTGGGTCATGGATGTGTATTAAATTATGTGCTTATAATATAATAAAAATTAGTACCTACAGGCTGTGAGATTTTTTCAAAATATATAAACGGTTTTTTTATGGAATAAAAACTCTACGAACCATGTAGACACCAGCAATTAGTCTCAAAACAAGCGAGTTACCGTTCTACTAAGGTCTCTTCTAAACTCGCCAAATATTGTTTGTCTATTATGGTTCGTCGCAGAATGGAAAAGAAGATAAAAGCATAATAGAGTTGTTATTCGTGACTTGTAACAATTAAGCAATAATATAGATATTGTTCGCCAGTTCGTGCGCGCAAGAGAATACCCACGGGAACCGAACATTTAAAATTTTACGATAAAAAGGTGTCTGCCTATATCTTTCCCATATATTTATGCAAAATTTCATAAGAATCGGTTCAGAAAATAAAGCCTATTCAAACAAACCTTTCCTCTTTATAATATTACATTAGTACAGATTGTACCTATAGAGTATGGATTATTATCAAAGCATACCATATACTCGTATCGCTGGTTTATTGATCCCAACTGCGCCGCGCCTAAAGCTTGTTTAGCTAATATTAGCTTCGCTCAGTTTACCGTATTACACCTGAGTGGTCTTTATTTCGGATTTTGGACATTACACTGCCTACCTGCCCAAGTTTTTTTTTTTATTATCAATGTTTTTTTTTTACCTTGTTATTCTTTTATGTATTTTATGATGCCACTGCTTTTTTTTACTGACCTGGAATGTCTAAAATCGTCGAATAAATATTTATTTATTTATTTAAACCATACAATCCAATACATAGATAAATCGCTCCTCACACGAAAGCCACGCCGTGTAAACGACACTTAAGCTATTCATTATAGCATTGCATTGCGTGTTTCTTACGCCGGTTTTTCTCAACGGATTAGAGTTGAACCGGTGGTAGATTTTTCTGTTGACTTTCTGAAAAAAAAAACTTGTTAATTATAATTTGGAATAAAAAAATCAGTTTTAATTGTTTTTATAGTCGAAGGCAGGTGAAATCCGAGCCCTAGCGTCACTGCGACCCAAGTGGGTCTATTGTGACTCCTTCGCGTTATAGTACTGGCCCCAGACCTATGCTGATCATAAACTGAACGATATAGTTGGGGGTGGTGCTGCGAATTTCCTCTGTAGTAGATAGAGTATTCGTGTTACCTATTTCTGTTCTAGTAAAGTGTGTAATTTTCATACGTTGCGTGGAAAAAAATCTAGAGAACGAGCAGGTGGATCGCCGATAGTAAACAAATATCTCCGCACAAACAGCCGCCTGCCACACCAGAGGAGTCACATGTGCATCATCTTTTAAATCAAGTCTAGCGTCGGCTCTTCGTTTCCGGCACTCATTTGGACTGTTTCTGTCACTGGTTTTTTGTACTGGGTATAACTCTTTTTTGACGTGATAACGTCTTATAATTTGATGGAGCCGGCTGCACGCACGAAAAAACATGACTCACACCGTTACCACCGTAATATGACGCATTTGCTGTTACCTCAGCTGGCCGCGTCTTAGGTATGTGAGCGGTGGGACGGAAATGCGGGGCGCTTGATGTTATTACTCAGTTCGGCGCCGGACTTTGCGGCGGCAACACGCCTACCTAAGGCGCAGCCAATTAGTTCCGCGTGCACTATAAACGACGTTGTTACGTTCAACTATCGTCAGTAAACCGACTTTACAGACAACTGATTTTTTTAAAGAATATTTCTTCTTTATGAAGTGGAGCAACAAATGAGCAAACGGATCGCCTGATGATAAGTGATTACTGCCGCCCATGGACAGTCGCAACAAGTTTTGCACACTTGCGTTCCTGGTCCTTAAAATCCCAAACCCTTTTTGGGTCAACGGTTCTTCGGTAGCGTTATTACATAATATAGTAAATTCACTCGTATGTACACAACGTAAGCATCAGTTGACATTGAGATGCGAAGTGACGCTACGCGACGCTGCATTTTTAAAATAGCGATTCAAAATGGAACTTTATTTACTATACAAGAAGTTACAAGTTTAATTGAATGAGTTCGAATTTCGAGCTGCACCGAGCTGCGTAGGGCGGCGCCACTCTTGTAATGTAACGTATATCCTCTTGAATAGTGAATAAAGTTCACTTTTGAATCGCTATCTTAAAAATGCAGCGTCGCGTCCCTAACGCACAGAGATCACGGTGATTATGAGTATTAAGGCCTGTTTCACAATCTTCAAATTTGTGTCGAATAGCTTATTCTGAAGTACAAAACTTGAGACTAAGCTATTCGAGCTTCTCAGCTTCGAGCGACTCAGACAAAACAGGCAAATAAGCTAAATTAGATTGTGAAACAGGCCCTTAAGGGGAGCCTTCCGATGCACGGTACATGCGACACGATACCGCGATCCGACACCGAAGTATGAATTTATATGGATCACTAAACAATCTCCGCGACCCGCAACGCGCGACCGGCGAGCGTAGCCAGAGCACCTGATTGGCTGGTCGCGGTCGCGGGTCGCGGTCGCATAGATCGGAAGGCTACCTTTAGTACTATTATAGTCGCAATATCGCGGTTTATTGGACAATGGCCAATAAACCGACTTCGACGATGACGAGTTTAAATGACTACTTCCCGTCAGCAGCCACGCTGGATCACAATCAAGATGGATGAGATTGCAAATCAGTCAGATAGCATCTCTTCATTGCAAGTTCGCCGTGCAATGTTTAACCAACTAAAAATAGTTGAGTTTATATTAAATTTCGCATTTATTTGCATACCCAACGATTGCTCTGCCGTTTGTGACTGAATCTAAAATTATTATTTTTTTTGTTGTAAAGAGCTTATCTAATTTTTTACCCAACTAAGGCGAAGCCAAAAGGAAGGGTTATGATTTTGGCATACTACGTATGTATTTATGTTTGTTTGTTCCACCGTGGCACCTGAACTACAGCTGGTAAGGTTTTAATAAATGAGGAGTCAATAGATTCGTAATAATAGCCCGGGTAACTTAAGCTATATAATTTACGTAGTCTGGTTATAGTTTTCTTTCTTTAATTTATATGAAACGGGCCAGGAAACATGCAGACGGATCGCCTGATGGTAAGCTATTACCGCCGCCCTTGGACACTCGCACTTGTAACTCCTCTGGTATTGCGCACATTTATTACGTCATCGAAATCCCTAACCCTTTGTCCTCCGGTAACCACGCCGGTTTTCAGCAAGACCGTGGTATTTATCCAGTCGAGCCGACCCATTCGTGCCGAAGTACTTAACTAAGAATACTGGTCCTTTTGTCATTTCAATTAAGAATTAAAAATTAGTGCAATTTTAAAAATAATATTCGAATCCTTAAAGGCATTCTAAGCACTTGTCTTTCCGTTTGCTATCAAAAAATTTTTTGTTTTCAAAGAAACCAACCAAAATAAATCGTGAGTAATGTTACATTTTCTAAACCTTAATTCCGTAGGGAATGTATTTTCCTAACAAAAACACGTGAATATCACAATTACCCGCGTAAGCCGGAATATTAAGCGCTAGAGGAAACGCAAACTCTTCCGGTCGACGTTTTTACTCGTGAGTTCCGGGTTTTTGCGCCACCGCGCCGGGCCACGCCGTACCAACATTTTTCACTTCTGAGTCCCACTTTTCGTACTTCTTTAATACTACAGGTGTGAACTCGCGAAGGTAATTTCCGTCATTTAATATTTTAATTAACTATTTGAAAAAGTAAAACACGAAAAGGTATAAATTAACAATCATGCTAACAATATTAACTATAGAGTAAAATAGAAAGTACCTACTATACTTCTAAAAACGTCCACGTTCTAAATTATTAATTAATCAGCCTTAATCTAGATACGTTATGAGGCTTCTAAACTATCTATTACACAATAAAGCCTCATCTTTAATAGTAACTCTATACGATATATGAAAGTAACTGATTTCCGACAAAGAAATTTGTAATCTAAACCATATCCGAAACTGACAGTGCATAATAAAATTCAAATATATTCTGTATTCTTATCCATATTCTTTAATATTTTATTCGTAACATCCTTGCCTAGCACAAACATCCATTTGTAACGGATAAAAAGTGATATATCCGTTAAATCTTTTGAAATGCGACTGGGAGCGGTGAAACAACATTGAAGGTGTTCCGATAATTGTTCCAATCTGAATCCGAATGCCCGAATTGAGACGAAATGAGTTTTGTGGTATATTTCGTTGCCAATACGCGCTGAGATATTAGAGAAGTCAAGAAACAAAAAATTCGATTCTTCTAATTAATTGAATAGTGGATAATCCGTTTATTTATCTAACAATTTGTTGTGAAACATAATTTCTAATAAGTAACCTTATGAATGTTTTTATGCCTGGTCTGCAATGGGGACATTTCTTTTATTCTCCAATCATCATTGTCTAAAGGCGTGACTCCTGCTCATGTTTTTTCGAAACATTACACAGAAAACATGAAACAAAACATTTGTTTTCATACACAAGCTGTCTCCAGCTATAGAAAACGTTTTGATTGAAATAAAACATTTTGTGTAGACAAGATCATGAGTTCCGATGTGGACGACGTAAGCAGTTTTAGCGATTGCAGATTCAGAATCTACGAGAAAACACAGGGGGTCTAAAAAGGCCACTTTAGGTGTTTCATATATTTTTTCGACTCATGTTATGTGCGCCATTTTACACATTTCTATTGAAAACTGTCAAAATTGTTGTTTTCTAATATTATGAAATCAGATGAATCATGTAGCCATTTTACCGTTTCACGATTTTTGAATGTGAAAAAATATATGAAACATCTAAAGTGGGCTTTTTAGACCCCCGGATTCCTTCACAAATGTGTATAGCCACGCCCCAATGTTTCGATGTTTTGTGTAATGTTTCGAAAAAAATACGCGCAGGAGACGCGCCTTAACCGCGTTTTGTTTGCAAAACTAGCGATAAAAGTTTGACGTGATCGGGGTGGAGGCTTGTCTGTGCCTCTACAGGAATTGCATAGACATAAAAACCTGAAAGCTATAAAATAAATTAAAAACATGCCTTGATAAATTCTATAAAGTTAAACTGCAGCACCGGTAACGTACTTAATGTTTAAAGTTACAAAATTTAAACAGAAAACTATTTAACATAATAATATTAACATTTCAGTCACAACGGAAAACACAAAAACAAGTTGCAATGAAATTAGCGATAAAACAACTGCAGCAAAAACAGGATCATTAAAACTAACTAGATAGCAAACTCCATTGAAACTTCTGTAATTACGTCACCTAACATTTCTGAGAAAACTCGGTGCACCCGCTTTAGTGAATTATCTCGTCTGGTTATTAAGATTGGTGATGCTTGGGGCTACCTAAGCGAATGAAGCATATTCATCATTGAGTTTGGAATCACTTAAAAGGAAGTAAGACAATTTTCTCCAGCTTATTTATAAAACAGGGCAAGGTGATGAATACCGCATACCGCAATACGAATCGTTTTACATCCGAGAAAAAATCTTAAAATTTGTATCTCAAATAATAGTAGATGGCTGTTACCAAAAAATATTTATGATGATGTATGAAATTGTACGTTTACGAACATAAAGTTAGTGTTGTTCTGTTAATTCTTGTGAACATCACTAAAATGTAAGCATCTGTTAAATTCAAGTAGAATGCCATACAAAATTTTACAAGCACAAGTCGATCCAACAATATACGATATGAGATGAAACTTAAGTGGGGCTTTAAAAGCTTCCTTCCTTTATATGAAAACTTCTCGATGTAAGCAATAAAACTACTTTTTAGTATCAACTAATTCTCAAGATGAAATACAGTGTGCTGTAACTAGATGAAAAGAAGAACGACAATAATATTCCGATAAAATAAACCCGATGAACTTGATAAAGTTTCAAGAAAACTTGTGGCTAATTTCATATTAGTCAGTAAATAAATAATGCTTTTTTTTATTTCAACATATTATACAATAAGGACAAAGTTGATATATCATACCGAATATTATCACAACATATATTTTACTAACAACAAAAAACTTTTTACGACAGCCACAAATCACAATGCACTAAATTTGATGTACCAATAGCCACAAACTTGGACAATCCGTGGCAAGTAGTAACAACAACGATATATTTTACTACCCCGGTAGTGATTCTGACAAGTTTAGTACAATTAATAACGACAATTTCCAAGGTGAACAAAGGGCATATTTGCGGACAATATCAGGATTTTAGTGGCAATCGTAAATGATGTTAACAATGCCAACAGTAAAACGTGTAAAGTACGTTAATGGCCGATAAAAATGTGTTTACTGTAAGCCGTTAACGTCATGGGGTCAAGCCAACAATTCTGGTTATTGTGTTTTTGATTCCTTTAATGCGGTAGCTTCTGAATGTGTAATAATATACATAAAATGTAATAAACTGTATTTTGTTCTAAATTGGGTGTAAGTTGGGTTTGCGAATACGCTATTTCGAAAGAAGGAAGTGTCACTTCAGAAACATCTATATGAATTATAAAATCAAAACATAGTCTAATTAACTATCTAGTTAATTTTTCTTTCGTTTATATATCTATATAAACGAAAGCATAATAAATATGGAAGTTGATGTCGATTCACTTTAATATTTTAATTAGAAACGTACGAATGAAAAACCTGAAGCGTTTATACTTCAAATTAAAAATTGATTGAAAGTAAAAACTACTATGTCACCAGGCAAAGTTTGAAAGAGTAAAGCAGCGCGGGCGTAGATAATAATTTTTCAAATAGCGTTATTGCAAGCATCCACTTCGAAGATATTTTTAATGAAGGACTTCGTGTCGAATTTTCGCAAAACTTTTCCGACTTGGTTCGAATATTTATGGCTCATGAACTACGAAGTTATCTAAAACTATCTCCTACAAGTTGTCTTAGCGAATGTTTACATTATTTGTTGTTTCTTTTTAAATGATTTCTGCTTTGAAACGATACCTAGAAACCAAGTTCTTTGTTGAAGCGAAGAATAAAGAAAATAAAAGGTCCTAAATAAGATTTAAGCTACTTTAGTGACTCCTGACAACATGGACATAGAATTTTTTTTACTTGGGATATACCTAACCTAACGTTAAAGGTAGCATTCTGATCTTAGAGACCGCGACCAGCAAATCAGGTTTTCTGGCCGTGCCCAACGGTCGCGTGACGCAGTCGCGGAATTCGTTAAGTGCCCCATATAAATTCGTGTGTTGCAGTCGCGGATCGAAATGCTATCATTATAATCAATACTTGTATCCTATATTTGGAAAACTTCCCAACTATACTATCTATCCTACTACTATTATAAGTGTCAAAGTTTGTGAGGATGGATAGATAGATAGATGGATGGATGTTTGTAACTTTTTCACTCAAAAACCACTGAACAGATTTTGATAAAATTTGGTTTAGGCTCTGGATCACATAGGCTACATAGACTACATTTTATCCCGAAAAAGTACATTAATCCCGTGGAATACTGAAATTACGCGAGCGGTGCCGCGGACATAAGCTGGTCATATTATTAGTTACTAATAATTATAAATAACTTACATCAACATCTATCCCCGGTTGAGCGAAGATGCGAGTAAATGGATACTCCTTAGGCAGGTAGCTGAAGAACTCCTGTCGACCCCTGTACCACTTAACACTGTATAGAGTCTCATTCCCCTCCAATGTCCACTTACAGCTGAGAAGCACAGTGTCCCCCAGTTTAACTGCTGACGGCGCAATCATCTGCACATCTCTTAGCGCTATTGTATCTGGAACAATAGAAAAACGGCCTTATTGCATAGATTTTGGAGTTTGATTTGCATCATTTTTTTTCGTTATGAATAGGGGTTTGACGGAGAAGATACCACGATCGCAAGGAAATTCTGATTGCATTGTTTCGGTAGTATGGTAGTGGTGGTGGGGTTTAAAATACGATAATCGCTTCCATCACGTGATCTGACAGATCATTTGCCGGTATTTCATTAAAAAGATATATTAATTGCGCCCATGACAATGCAATTGTATACTATTACTACTAGCGACAACTGTTAATTGGTTTACTTAGTACCTAACTGTGTATATTGTTTCTAATTCTATTGTATCTAGCTGTAAGTTTTCCATGAATTTTAAAATAAAAATAAATAAAATCATAAGGTTTTGGGATTATATTGTGCCTAATAATAATTCAAATAGAATAAGCCCAAAGCGTTCTTTTTATTTATAAAAGATCATATACACATTGTAAAGTGCTTAAGGGCATAAAACTCATAACAAAATTAATGTATTACCCTTCATCCTTGGCCCTAATTTCTTATGGTAATTAATATTTTTGTATGGGGATGGGCGCCTCCGTGGCTTAGTGGCTTATACATAAGCTCTCGACTCCGGAGGTTGTGGGTTCGATCCCCGCGGTGGAACAACAAAAACGTAATATGTTGGTCCTTTACTCTCGTAGCCCACTGGGACGGATGACCGACACGACTCGTGAGAGATTTTTACAGCGATACAGGTCCTCAACTTGTAGACGGAGAGCTACTAGGAAATTTATAGTATGTGTTTGAGGCAAGCTGAAACGTTGTCCTATTATTTATTTATTCCAGTTCATAGTTAAGGCAGAACAACATCTGTCGGGTCAGCTAGTATTTCACTAAATCCGCGTTTTTGAGCTCGACAAGTGAGTAGATACATATTAGTCTGACCCATGTTGGGACCGAGAGGTTATTTTTAAAGGTCAGATTTATTGGAAACGAAATGTCAAGTGGGGTCCAATTCACAAATTTTGATTAGGTTTTGGATGAAGAATTCAATTGAAATTCACGTCGATTAATTTACCTGTCAGCTTTTTTGTAAAACTGTTCGTATAATTATAGTATCTGGAAGACCGAACTTTGCTTGGAGGTATAGTAGAACGGTAAAAAAAAATAAAAAATATATAAAAGAAAAAAATAAATAATAATAATCCTACGACTTTAAATACAGATAAGGGTCTCAATAATATTTATCTGACAGGGACATTCCGAACATTTCCGAACAACGCAGCACACCAATTTGCCATTCAGCCTGACATTCATGTAGTCGAAATTATTGATATATTCTTGCACGGCGAATGAAAAAAAAAGGTTTTTTTTATAATAATAGCTTAAAAATGCGCAGTTTCCGAGGGATAATACTTAGCTAGATTGATTTTTCTCCCCCAGAACTACGTGCATACTAAATTTCATAAAAATACTTATAGCCATCCTGAATCGCGCTATCAAAGTTTTCTAAGATCAGCACTATATATACGACATCTGAAATTCGTTCATCATCAAGTGGGCTTCGGCCTGACCGAGCATACCATCTCGCTCGGAGATCTCCCTTTGGGGCTTTCCACCTATTCCCACATTGGTGACCTTCGACAGAACACCGCCTCCTTCTGGACATCATCATCATCACCCGTAACGTATAAGATTTAATACGGAATTGTTTATTGCTCGTGAGTGTTCTTTTAACTCGGGACCGCAAACAATTAAGTAGGTAAGATTAACCACCAGCGCAATGTAATTACAAAACGTTTTTCAGATTTGTCCCAAATTGCTTTCATTCCGAATTATTATTACGATGTTAAATGTTCCCCCGCAATGAATCTATAATGTGAAGATCTGAATTTAAGTGGCATTTTTGCTTTTCCTGTTTTGGTTACTTTTTATTAGGGTTCGTATTAAGCTTCGCTCTGTCCGTCCGTCTGTCTGTCCGTCCGCGCTTCTAGCTTCTGTAATTATGAATATAAATAGATAAAACTTGGTACAGTTATAGATTGTGTATAGATCTCGGTTTTGGAAAATAATAAGAATTTTATATTTTAGGGGTGGCTCTGCATACATGTGAAGTGGGGGTGAAAAATATTTTTCATACATGACTTTTTTGCAAAGTCGATCATTTTTGAGTAATCGGCCTCCAAAGTTGTTTTTAACGTTGTTCCCCTCTGGAATTTCTAAACTAAATAAAAGAGAAACTTGTAAGTTTCCATGCTGATAGATCATGCTAAAAACTCTTTAGGGAAATTATTTTGAGCGAAATTGGACAATTACTTTTGAAGTAATTCGAAGAAAGCGTATTGCGCGTCGACAGTTACGGTTGGTTATTATTGGTATTTAAAAATACTAAGACTTTATTTACTTTTTTCTAAAAATACTTGCAATAATTTTTGGCAAAAAAGTAAGCAAACGAGAATTTTTGCGAAAAATTGTTCAATTCAGTACCAATATATATTTTTAGTCCAGTTTTATGCAAAGTAGAAATTGTTTCAAACATCTGAAGGATATTATTTAATGTTTTTCCGGATGTGAATCAAATTTCTCTAGTCAATTTAAAACTTTCCTTTTATAAATGTGATCTCGAGGCTCAGCTGCAGCAAAAATAGGACGCAACCAGAAAAATATGACAGTTGAAGGGAAAATTATGAAATGAGGCGTTCGTACAACTTTAACGTAGTATATAAAATATTTTACAAAAAAAATATGTTAAATGATGATGATGATGATGATGACTGCGCGAATTGTATGCATGTATAGGCTATGTTACCCGGGCCATTATTACAAATCTGACACCTCATTCATTAAAATCGGATCAATAGTTTAGTTGCTACGATGGTACAAACATGCAAACCTACATACAGGCAAAATCGCTTCCTTTTGGCTTCGCCGTAGTTGGATAAAAATGGTTTCTTTTATCAAAAACTAAAATATTGCTGATACTTTTAAGTTGCGGCTCTAACATTAACACACTTCATTTCCTCCTTGCCTATAACTTTATTCACTGATGGGATTTATCGAAATTGTTTTGACTAGCGCTTGTTAAAAAAGAGGACAAATGCGAGAAGTGAAAAATTTGAGAATACAGTAAAATCATTAGGTAAAGGGCTAAGTCGCGAAGCCTTTGACGTAGAGATTTAATTAACGCAAGACACTTCAGTGAAAAGGCGGAACTTTGATGAAAAAACAATTCAACCGCAATCTTTCCTGACATCTAATTAATACTGAAACAGAAAGAGGCGATTGAGATTAATGACCGAAACTTTTGAATCCCAAAAATTAGTAATAAATAATCCATTCCAGAGCCATTTAGTTCGGAAACCACACGCCACATAAATTTGCAACAATCATGGCAACTGAAGCGATTATTTATTAAATTGAAATATTAGCTATCAGCTAATTGTATAGCAAATACGATTACCTGCTACAGTAAATAAGTTTAGTTAAATTTGGTATGGTTACTTCCTACTTAACTCTTCATAGACGTGGCTCAAGTTTCACAACATTAAAGTTAGGTTAATTTGCTGATTAAATAAAATATAAAATTACAAAAAGCCTTTTATTTAACGTTTTTTGATTTGATTACACATTGTTTGTTAATTTAAAAAAAGGTAAAATTCAATTCAATTTGACAATAAAGTTCATGCAATAAATGTTTAACAATTAATAAAAACTGATTAAATAAATTAAAATAAAGAATATAAAAATTAACCAAATTTGCTGAGTAGAAAAACAAAATAACTCCCGTCATTGTCAAGCAGCGAGCGAGCTGGGGGTCTAAAAAGGCCACTTTAGGTGTTTCATATTAATAATGTTTCATATATTATTTCCATACAAAAATCGTCAAATGGTAAAATGGCTACATGATTCATCTGATTTCTGAACTACTGAAAGATCTACGTTTACCGTTGTACGTTTGTACGTTTGCCGAACATCTAAATAGTAATGGACACAACTTTGACCCTGATAAAAATATAAAATATTTACATATAATACCAAAAAGCAGGAAGATGGACGCATTAGAAGCGCTTGAAATTAACAGACACAAAAAATGTGGGATCTTACTAAATGACCAGACATGCCTTTCGAGCTCCATATTATTGCAAAACATTTAATTTAATGAATATTTATAGGTTATACTATGTTCTTATGTTATGACTTTTTGACATTTTTATTAATTT